>CM057820.1:47604291-47691791 GCA_030067965.1 Latrodectus elegans | reverse complement strand
CTTAGGAGATTGATGTAATTGAGTTTAGTAGAATAATATACTAAAATGTCATAAATGATCATAATAATTTTATATTTATGTTCAATAAATGCAATCACATTAATCGTATTGGTCTAAATTTTTGTTAACAATATCCTTATTTAAATGATTTTTTAATATCTGTAATTTATTTTAAGATTGCAATATAACCTTTTAACATTGTCAGATCATATTATTTTATAATTATTTAAAATATCACTTCTTTAATTAAACCACAATACTAAAATTAAATCTAAACCAATATTTAATACTACAATGTAAATTAATTTCTTCATTTTAGATTTTTTGTAACTTGTACATTAGATGTTATTATTAACAAATCTAAAATGCGGGTTTTTAATATATTGATAACATTTTTCATTTAGTGATAGCAAACTGAATATGCATAAAATAAATATTAATTTTGAATTCTTACTTAAGAATTATATTTTTATTTTCAAATGAATTATAAACTAATTATTTCTTATACAGAATTCACAAGAAAATTACAATTTTAATTTTCTTGCAAAAAATTTTTAATTTTTTTCAAAACTTGTTAATATTTTAGGCAATACTTCTATTATTGTCTATTATTCAAAAGTTAAATGGATATTTGCTTTGATAATTCTTGCAAACTTTTGTATCGAAATTTTTCTCTGACAGCAGAAAACACAAAATTTTTTAATCAAAGGAACAATTTTATCAAATTAATGGAAGTGGTAGTCCGTATTTTTTTTATCTAGATTCATTAAGCTTAAGTAGACTTTTTGTTTCAAGTTAAGAAAAGCTTACTTTTCGAAATAAATTAAACCTCAGTTTCTATAATTAACCAACATTCTTTTTGACATTCTTTCTGAAAGTTTTTGTTGTATTTAAATTGGATTAATGCATTTTAATTAACAAAAGAAATTTTGTGAGTTGCAATGAAATTGGAAAAGTTGTCTGAAATAAACACGCAAAGTATCAATCATATTTAAAATATAATTATTAAAAGAAACAAGTTAAAGAAAATAATATACTTTATTTTATTTTTAATCTATGAGAAAAACTTCTTATGTAAGGGATGAATCACTTGACTTTAAGAGTTTTTCAATGTTAAAAGTAAGAAATTTTGGAATATTTGTAACTTTGTTCACATAATTAGAGTCATTCAAATTATCACTTAATATTTATTAAATATTTCGATTCAAAATTTTAACGAAAACGGAATGACTGCTCGTTTATTGGATAGCTTTAAAATTTGAATTGATTTTTAAATTCTTTAACTTAACTTTCATTATAAAATATTATCCACAGTTCCAGAATTTTTAATAATAGTGTTCCTTTAAAAAGCATTATATATCATAAGCTAATTTATATATATATATACCACTCAACTTCTGAACTTGATAATTAATCCAGTCAAAGCAGAAGACCTGTCTGAATAAGTACTTATAAAAGACGTACAGTGGCTTAATGGTTAATCGGCATCCTTTAGAAGGAAAGGTTCTGGGTTTGATTCCAGACTCTGCTGAACTATGGGAGCTGGATATTACGTTTCTACTTTCATCAAACGCCAGAGCGGGTATTAGTTTCCTTGATTTTCATCCTCGTTACACGGGAATACCACCCACTATCATCATACATTTCTCCAGTAAAGCATTTTATGCAGAGGATATTAAAATTTTTATTATAGTTTTAAGATGTTAGATTTCCTACAACACTGTGTCAGTTCTTCCACTTTTAAAATGGGAAGCAAATCTACTATCAACTGAAAAGGGAATCACAGATGACTGATCAGTAATCTACAAGCTTTAATATCTTAAAGAGGGTAATAATCTATCTGTAGAATTCAGTTAAGTGTCTGCAGTATACTGCATTACAGTTGCACCTTTTTAAAGACAGTATGATATATTCCCGTGTTGCAGGTGATGTAACTCGAAAGAATTTCAAGCACCCATATCGACAATGTGGATGCAGAAAGAAAAGCAGCATCTATTTCTCATTGTTCAAGATTGTGCCTTTTGTTTCCTTAAAACTTTAGTTCAATAGACAGGAAATTTTTAAGAAAATCACTTCTTTCTTCCAGGTAGAATTTATAAATCACAACACTTTATGATATTTTTAATCTGAAAATTTCACTGCAATCCTGCAAAAAATTTTTCATAAATTCTTCAAGGTTTCTAATTTGAATTTCATAACTGGAATTACTTATACTTGAATTTGTCATAGGATATAAACTGGGAAAAATATAAAAGCTTTAGATTAATGGCCTTTTGCTAAAATTTCCATTGAACTGGATCTGAAACTTTAGATACTTTTAGACCTCCTGATAGGCAACTTTCTCAATATAGAACGTATGAGCTTAGAATAGTAATAACTAATATCTAACTTCATTTAATTATCCGTTACATAATTTAATAAACAAAATTTGTTGAGAATCTTTCATAATCCAAATAATAAAAAGAAGTAACCAAAATGCTATTGGTCTTTTTCCATATAAATTGCCTTACATAATTCATAAATATATTTTGAAGAGTAAAAAACTTTTTACTATCATTTGCTTCCTGATCAGTAAATTTTAACAGCACATTTCCTCAAATATGAAATACATTTATTTATAACAGCAGTATAATGTTTCTACTGCCCTTTTTCTAATTTTTAAAAACTGTGTTAAATTTGCTTATAAACCCTTTTTTTCGAAAGAAATCGTTGAATATTTGCTTAGGTATTTGGAAAAAAGATTAAATTAAAAGATTATTGAAATTATTATCATTTGGTTCTTTTAAAAATGAAACCAGTTAATCGACAATGTGTAAATACAGTGCATAAATTTATTCTGTTGACTTCATTTTCACATGATTATGTTTTGAAACCAAACACATCTATGATTATTTTAAAAATTATTAGATATAATACGAGTAGTGTTTCTTTGATAAAATATGCTTGTGGAAGAAATCTGAGAAGACTGAAGAATGTTTTTCATAATTTTGTAGATTCTTATACTTTACTTTTATTGTAGATTTTGGAAAGAAAAATGTACTGCACTTTCAGGAGGGGTGGGTGGGATATCAGATTCAATAATTATGAAATAAACACATGGGAATGATCATTTTTCGTAACATTATATTATTGAGTTAAGTCTTCCATCGTATTTAAAACAACACAATTAATATGCTAAATAATCCAAAAGTTTCCTAACATACATTTCAATGATGCCACTTTTTCAAAAAAAAAAAAAAAAAACAATTAAGTATTTTTATTATCGAAATGGCATGAGGATACAAAAATTAAGTTATTATCCTAGTTTCAAAATAGGAGTTTTCGAAAACGCATTTTTATTTGTTTGAATTCAACTGACAGCAATTTTCTTCTTTATGACTCCTATTTACTTTAACCTTTGTTGTTTTAAATATACTTTTTTGTTATTATTTATTTATCAAAACTTTATTGTTAGTAATTATTCGTGTATAATGTCTGATTTGTCACTCTACTTTCAATTTGCTGCAAAAGTCAATCTTTCACTTTTTGGATGAATTTAGTTACTATCAGATACTCCAAAATCATAAATAATGAAAACAAAAATTCCCTAATTTATGTTCCATCAAAAACTTTTGGATTGAAAGAAGTTAAAAAGACGTATATCCTACAGAATCAAATGAATTTTTTTTTCTTGAAGAAACTGCAAAAAGTCATTATTTAATGAATAATAAAGAATATAAATAAAATGAGATAAAAGTACTAAAATATTTAGAGTTTTATAATACTACGAAATGCATACAGTTTTTTTATTTAAATTCCATTTACATAATCTGTCTGTTCACTTATTGTAAAAATTAATATTATTTGATTTTAAAAATATAATAAATAATATATAATATAAGAGAAAAGAATTCCTAACATTTTTATAATTTGTGTGAATAGTCTTATTTATTAATGATTAAAATACGATACGAAAATTTGTATTTGAAATATTTAATGTTGTCGCTGAAGTATCTTCTACCTACAATGCATTCACGTCAATACTTAAAATTGTACTATTCAAACAAGAGACAATATTTGCACTTAATTTGCTTAAGAAAACATATTTTTAGAATTTTTAAATAATCTATCTTTCAATAAAAAATAAAATAATAATAATAATAAACTCATTGGTTTGGTTGATTAGAGCAATTGTTCTAGTTATCGGAGGTTGTAAATTCGAAATCCGACATCCGTCTTGTTCGCTAATGGTGGTGGGGCATATTAAATAAGTCGTGATTGCAATGTCCTTCTTGTGAAATGATACCTCAGGGGCTGGCAGGTCAAGTCTGGGGAATATCTACTTGGTCTCTTTTCTAAATTATGTAAGCCCACTATGTAAGCCCACTTTTAAAGATACGATGGCACACCACTAGGTGCTCTGTTATATATGGCGCCATCACTGTTAGATAAGGCGACATCACTTTATATATGGTGCCATCATTTTTGCGCCTTTTAATGCTGAAAGGTGGAAATCTTTGTAGTCGACCATTATACACACTTTTTATACCTTTTAATATCTATGTTAAATCTAAACGTATATAGTAATCCATTCTTGTAAAAAATAATTTTTTATCTGTCCGAAAGTAATTTAATCATTTATACTTCGCAATTCTTAGAGCATCAGAACAGCAGCAAATAATCTGCAAATAAATCTCAAATTCACCATTTTTAATGAAAACTTTGGTTGAACAAAAATTTGTAATGATCATGTGTGTATGTAGCAACTAGAAGATATGAAAATAAAATTATTTAAATTATTCATCTTTAATATTTTAATTGTTAATTATCTTAACTCGTTGTAAACAATTATATTTAATTTGCTTATAAAAGAGCAAGTCAAAATTTTATAATTACATAAATATTTTATGCAGAATAGAAAAAAGTATATATTTATTTATGATTTGATGAAATTATTATCTCATTAATGTTTTTTTTTTTTCATAAATTGCTTCTGAAGATGAAAACAATAAATTTCAAAGAAATATGCTTTACAAAAAAATCAGACCTTGGAGCAATTAATTACCAAAATTTGATGCAAAATCCCTGCCCTGCTCTATATAATTAATCCCTATGAGATCCAAAATTGCGAAAACAACTGGCCTCCACTTCAGAAAATTTCATGTGAAGATTAAATTACAAATTTAAACCCAAAATCTTCGCTTCCGTAATTATTTATTTTTTAAACAGAAGTTTAGTAACAGAAACATAAACAGTGAAAAAAACTAAGCCAATTATAATTTTTTCAGCTTTATCTTTGCATTTAATGAGTGTATTTGAGAGATTTTAATTAAACCTTGCTTTTATTGATCCCTAGACGAGAATAGAAGATTGTTTTCTGCATCACTCAATTTATACCGATAAGAAATACTTTATAAGTGTTCCAGTTTTAAATCAGTCGA
Source organism: Latrodectus elegans (assembly GCA_030067965.1). NCBI lineage: Eukaryota > Metazoa > Arthropoda > Arachnida > Araneae > Theridiidae > Latrodectus > Latrodectus elegans. Next base: position 47,686,371 of record CM057820.1, on the reverse strand, counting down.
AGACTTTTTTAACAGTTTTTTTTTTAAACTGTTGTCATGAAGGTTACAATATTTGATTATTTTTATTTAATATATACTAAAAGGGAGAATTATGAATCTAAGGAATAATCAAAAAGCCATGCGTAAGGTTTCATAAATGTACTATTTGAAAAGGTCTTTTGAATTGTATTTAAACAACCCTTTAAATACTCTGCTATACTTTTGTATCGTCGAAAAAATTTTAATTTAAAAAATTTTTTAATATCTCGTATTTTGGTACGACAATTTTCATAAAAATACTCAGTTGCTTAAGATGTCGTATAAGAACATACAAGTAAAAAAATATCTTTAATATAATTTTAAAATCTAAATACACTTAATCTAAAAAAAGTACATTAAAATTTCATTTAGATAATTTTACACTTTAAATGTTTAATTCAAAGCATTTTTGGATTGCTTATTTTTTATATATATGTGCTTATTTCGAATGTAACCAAAATAATTTGCGAAAAAATTGTTAATATATATATATGTATATATATATATATATATATATATATATATATATATATATATATATATATATATATATATATATATATATATATATATATATATATATATATGTATATATATATATATATATATATTACAATATGCATTTAAAGAAATTTTATAAAATTAAAAATTAAAATAATTTTTAAATACATTAACCAAAAATAATTTTTCATTATTTAAAAATAATTTTTGGTAAATTAAAGATAAAATGAATTACCAAGTGCTTACTCAAAAGATTTTGACAATTTTCTACTTGTTATTCTGTCTTTTAAATAATTTTCTCTTCTTAAGTTGAATGAAATATGTTCACAAAAAAACCCAAGAGAAACTTGTTATAGATTCTTTAATAATCTAAAATTAAGTTTTATAAAGAATCATTATCATAAGCAAATTTATTTTTCTCTATAATATTCCCTTCTCGCTATAAATGTTATTTAATTATTGTTATTAAAATTAATCATCTGAAATCTTTTTTGGTCGTTGATTAAATAGGTTATTTGATCAAATTTAAATTTAATTGACCAATTGCTTATCTTATATATAATTTAATATATTATAATTGTGTATAAACTGTTATATTCTAATAAAAATCCATTCTTCCTTAATTTCCACAAAAATAAATATTGTGAAATATTTCTAAAAAATAAACCATTTTTTAAATACATTGCTTTAAAATTTAGTTTTTAGTTGTGAAAGTTATTTTTGGAATAAACATGAATTATTTTATTTCTTATAAGTTTTATTTCCCTGTATTCTTTGTGGGAATAACTTAACAGAGTTCTTGTTAATTGAAGCTTAGAGCGTTAATTTAGTAAAAGAGTGTATACTATTTGATTTTTCTTTAGCGAATCAAATAATATCCGTACTGAGAAGCTTGATGCACATTAAAGATTTGTCGAGTCCAATACTACACCTTTGTTTTTTGAGTAGAATAAAGAGTATAAGAGCAAAAAATGACCAAATCACCTAATAATGATAAAAAACATTAGGTATTAGTTTTTATGAATGCATTCACAAACTAGTAATATAATCTGAAATTCCCTTAACAGTTGGCACTCATCTTAGAAGTACGCCCATAATTAAGATGTTTTTTACACAATAAGCGAGAAATTACACAAAAGCAAATAAATATACTTATTTATTGCACATGAACAAGAAGAACGGGAAACAAAATGAATATATCTGTAAACATTTTTAGAGTTGGAATGGGAAATAACAAGAGATATTTATTTGCAACCACGATAATCAATACGGCCCTGACCCGGTTAGGTATAATGTCTAACTAGACTTTGGATGACAAAAATCGGCAATTCATTAAATTCTGCTTCAAGAATGTGGCATAATTCATCAAACGTAGTACTTTGAAAGATGGTGGCCCAGTCTGTCAGCATTCGATGATCAAATGTTTTCAAATTGGGATCTGCACGACAATTTGAATTGCTTTAATTGATGTAATACTTTATCAAGGAATGTCAAGTTACGCCATACAATAATATAATCATTTATATTATCTTGTTGAAAGATAGTATTTCTAAGGCTTTAAGGTGAATGAGATATAGGAACCTATTGCCATACAAATTATGGTCAATCTGATCTAAAGATGTTCATGCTATGTACCCAGTAGTTCTGCATTCCATCACAGAAATTTCTTGATTTCTATTAACTTATTGAATGCAATCTAAGAAAGAATCGAGTATCGATCAGTTAATGAAAGCAACAAATGCTTCTTCTCGGTGTCTCAGGCAAGTGTAAGACCATCAGAAAAATTCACGCATGACCGGAACTCATCTGAAAATACTGTATTTTACAACTTTTGTAACTTTGAAATTAAGTCCCCACCGGTATCTGTTGCATTGTAGACAGAATCTAAAGTAATGGTCATCTCACAGATAGTCCGTGCTCAACCAAACGTCACTGTATTTTTCGCGTTGACACTGGACGTGCTACAAACAATCCATTTCCTAATTAATTGTCCTTGATGTGATTGTAGGAATTTGTAAAACCGACCTCGCAATGTCTGTTGTCTCATGTGTTATTCGTAAAAGGTCATTGATATCCAGGATGCTATTTGGTTTGATTTTTAGCAATAAATCGATTCTTGATTCGTATGAAACTGGTTGCATTTCGATCGGTGAGAATAAAAATCTAATGACAACTTTCCTCCATCTATTAAATTTGAAAACTTGTTGGTAAGAATTTTCTTTCTTATTCGTTGCATGACACAACATTTTGAAAAAAATTACATGAAACTTTTTTAGTTTAGAAGGTGATAGTTTGTTAATGACCTTATTGTAAATGGTTAAAAATTCTTCACAGTGCAATATGGCAGAAAAGTTTAAAATGGACCTTGCAAAGAAAAGTTTCTTATGGTACAGGAAATATTTTTTAAGTAAAATCGAGTATATAAATAAAACAATATTACTTTAATTTATGTTGAACATATTTATTATATTAGGAATATTGAAATTTTATTAAAATATAACTCATTTATAATTTTTATAATAATTAACTTACAGGATTATTGTAAGCCGTGTATGAAGTTTCTATAGCAGTTGAAACAATAGATTAAAACTTTAAAATATAATGTGTATCTTACGTATTATACTGTAGATTAATATTGCCCACTATGCGATCAAATTCGCAATTTTGTTCCAATTGAAATAAAATCTCTCTAAAAACATTTAATGCTTGTTTATATGAAAAGCATAGTTCCAATATTTATTTATATAATATTCTTTTTGATTTGATTAAAATGTGTTAGTTTTCCTTTATTTGCTAATATTGTTTTGATCAGTGTTTCAAAGATGTCTTTGATCCGTTAACGAGAAAACTAATTTAAAGTATATTTGATCTTTAATATCTCTTAAAAACTCTCTCATTTTTTGATTTTCATCCATAAGAGTGAAAATAGTTAACTCATTTCCAAAAATCAAAGATATTACTTTCCAAAAATTTAAATTTTTTGGGGAACTTTTCTTCGAAGTTTAATTTTAAAAAAGTACGAATTTTTTTTTCACTATTTAAAGCAAAGAGTACTTTTAATTTTTTTTTGTTTGTTTAGTTTGAAAATTTTTTTATTCAGTTTGAAAATTACATGAATTTTTTTTGTGTACTAAATTTACTACCAAGTAACTTATAACTGCTTACAGATTCAATAAATTATATTCTGGTTTATAAATTTTCTTAAGAGATAGATTATTATTTTCAGTCCAAGTATTTTTTAATTTGTAATTATCTTTTAGTTTCATGAATAATTTTAGGAAGATGTATAGTTGAAAAATGCACACATTAAATAGTCTAATGTTAATGAACCAATGAATAGAATGTTTTAAAAAATATTATATGTACTACAGTATCCATAGTATAGCTTGTGTATACGAATAAAGATGTGTACACATTTTCCCAACACAATAAATATTGCGTCTTATGTCAGAAAGAGTTAGCATACAAACTAATACAAAATGTTAACATTTTGTATTTAACCAGTTGAAGAGATATTTATAGATAAAAAGATTTTAAAATTATAAATAATGATCATTTTTAAAATAAGGATAAATAATAAGCAATTTTTCATTTTCTTTTTAATCCTAAAATAGTTGTCTCGCTTAGATTTGGATTAAAGTCTACATTATTCTATATCTAACAATTTTTAATGCTATGAAAATTTTCTATTATCATTTATGTCTAGAGTTGATTTTGAAATCATCATTAATAATTTTGCTTTAGAAGTTTTCTGAAACTGTTATCATTTTTTAAATTTATTCTTTGACAAATTTCCGTTTTCTGGTCATGATGTTAGGCTTATCAGTTTCTCTAGTACTTTTTCATGTTCACTTAAAATCCATCATCATTTCAATGTGACTCTAAATAAAGGATAGAATCATCAGAGAGATACGTTTTTGACGAAGAAAAAAACTTAATTCAAGAGATGATGACGAGAGAGATTAAATAAAATCAAAAGACTTTGTGATCTTATCTACTGAATGCAATTTGGAGAACAAAGCAGTGTCGTATATGTTGAAGAAAGAAGAAACTTGAATTCGATCATAAAGATGAATCCACTAACATTCCATTCTGACCATGCCATATAGTTCAACTAATCTGTAATCACGGTTTTCAAGAGAAGTTAAGTTTGGTGAATCACCCTCTCTCATATTTAACTATGAACCATCTACTCGAAAAAAATTGCTAGGAAAAAAAGCCGAATCTAAATTTTTTGTGTATAGAATAGATAATCTGATTTATCATTAGTCTTGCTGCTATCGACAATAATTCAAGTCTTTCATAAAAATCATGTCTCTTTCATAGATTAGTCAATATACCTAAGTAACATGAAGCAAAAAATATGTCAGAAAAAATTGTCAATAGCATGATGTTTTGCAAGACTTGATGCAGTAGAATCAATGAAGCTTGAATTTCCTACATAGGTACTGGTTATGGATTTCATTATCCATTTCAACGAGAATATCTTGCAGATTATAATGATTTGAAAGAAATTCTCGTATCTTCTCATATCTTTGATACATATCCAAGAATTTGGATGAAATTGATAATACAACTGTAAAGGATCCATAACCAACACTTCTATAAATTTTTGACAAAGCACTGAGCATCTAAGGAAATCTAACAATTCTTATATGATCCACGTTAAATCTCATTACATAATGAGCACAATCAATCCAAAAAGAAAGAAGCTTTTCTTCAGTCCAAAAAGAGTGATCTCCAAGAAACACCACTGTATCAGTCTCAAACTTACGAAGATAGACACACACTATGAAAATAAAAATAATCAGCCAATAGCTTTTCCCTTTTCTACAATTTCCCCCCATTTGTTTAATTTCATGTTAAAGTTTAATAAGTTGTACGTATTGCATTTTAAAACTTTAACAGTTAAGTGTATCAGATTTGGAAACAACTTCAATATGAAACTCATAAAATAATATAGCTCATTTCAATAAGGAATGGGTATGAAAAATCTAAATTTAATGTAGAATAAATGAATATTAAAATGATATGATAATTGGGTTAATCTTTGTACCCCTTTCTCGCCAAATGGGCGATAGACGCGCAAAGCGTGGTAACCCTGACTATTTTATCCTAAATGCACTCCTTGTGGCAATTCTGTCTTTTTTTATATATATTTTGTTATGCAATTATATGTGTATCTTTTGTTATACAATTCGTAAAAAAACAGTGTTTTTTTTGCCATGACAAAGGTGAAAATTCGTTAAGAACACGGATTTCGGTTTCGTAACCATAGAAACGCCGTTTTTACGTAGTGTCTCTCGGAGCATTCAACTCCGCCAGACAACACGCAAAAACGCACCAGTTGGCGACGTTTTGAAAATGCGCCAAGCAGGGGACCCAAAGCACATTTTCACCAATAATTTTATAGTTGTATAATTTTCATAATTGTATTATATAAAAATTTTACAACTATCTCAAATTTTATATTAAATTATGTAAAGCTTTATCGAATTAAACTAATAATAGGACTGAGAGAAACTAATTGCCTGAATGATATACAACAATCAGATTGGAATATAAAATTCTGCTACTTAACATTCAGTTTATAATAATTCATTATATAGTTCTTCAAACCTTTTGATAATAATATCAAAAGGTTTCATTTGAAAAGATCGGTTAGTTGTAATTTTAAATTCTTGATACATTTGATAGATTTCTTTCATAATTTAATCTAAACTTCCAAATCTATTCATGTTGATTAATGAATAAGTAAAATGAGAAATTAAAACTTATGGATCATTCAAAAATATTAAATATGAATAAATAATTTTTATTTATTGGTTTTACATGATTTGATAATTTCAAATTGATTAACTGAAAATAATTACATAATTCATAAGAAAATAAAATCTTTTTATTTCAGTTTAATAAATTATAGTATATTATATATGTTTTACAGTAAATTTTACTTTTTTTTTTCAAAAAGATTTTATATACTACTATGAATTTCACCAAAATTATGTCTCAGGAAAATTGTGGTAAAGCAAAAAATCCGATGGAAATGAATTTAGATTTATGTTTTGCAAAAGATTACTCATTTAAAAAACTGACATGCAATTTCTTTATTCTAAGTATAATGAATGAGAGTAATATTATTAAATAATGTTAATATATTTATAGAAGTTTGCTTACTAAAATTGTCGCTTTTGATCTAAAAACAATGGATTCAATTTTAACCTCAATAAAGCTGGTCATATTGAAAGAGAATATTAAATTTTGAATTTTGAAGCGGAAATCAATAGTTCAGATGTTGACTTCGACACGTATTACGAAGCAATGTCACCGAATACATCAGGACGTATCACAGACTCTTTCTAATATATTCTATATTATATATCTCATTCCAATATTAATATCTGATTATATATATATTCAGATGCACACACACACACACACACGCACACACACACACACACACACACACACGCACACACACGCACACACACACACAGACACACACACGCACACACACGCACACACACACACACACACACACACACACACATATATATATATATATATATACATAGATCTTCGTATATTCATCTGTTTATTTATACGAATAGACTTGCTTGCCAAAGTCTTTCAGTAATATATGTTCGTAATCAAAAATATAAAAATATAATATTTCCATAAATATTCTAATAAGACTTTAACCTGCGATAACTATTATGATTATTCAATTAATTTCTTCATAAATCAATATTATTTTTCTTATTTACAATAGAAGAAAACTTAAATAGTAATAAAACATTTCTTTAGAAAGCAATGTGAAATTTCTTTATAAAAATAACATTTCAATTAAGAAGCAATGTTGTAAAATTTCTTATTTATAAATATTTTTCTAAATATTTTTAACTGTGTTAAAATTAAGTAAAGTATTTTAACAAATAATTAAGTTTTTCAAAAAATTAATTGTAAATTATATATTAATACAGTAATACATATTAATGATTAACTACGTATTTATATTTTTAACGTTTTATTTCACTTTTAAGAAAACAAGTAGAAATATTAATCAAACTCTAAAAGTTTGCAAGAAGTAAACTGAAGTTCTTAGTGGTAATTAGCAGTAATTAACTAATTTTCACCTTTACTCAATATGATTCATATGCTTCTACACGATTAAACTGCTCAAAAATAATAGGATTAAGAGAAAACATTGCAGACATACTGTTTTAACATGGATTTAAAATTAATTTCCTCTTAACAGCTTTCATAATATACTTATGCGTAAAATTACATTTCACGAGAAAATTCTTATTACTTCTCGAATTTTTAAGCCAATAAAGAATACATATGTTGATAAATTAGAAACGATTTCGAAATATTAAACAGCTTCATTGGTTGATTTTTTTAATATTATTATTTTACTCGCATTGCTTTATCAAGGATTAATTGCTTTTAAAATAATGTTGTAAACATTAATTTAAACAAATTAATTGACTTCAGTTTACATCACTTAAGTAGTTAATCTTTTTTTTGCCGAATTTTTCTTAGAATTTACATACCTTAGCTGTTTAACATAGATTGTGAATAAGATATCTAAATTTAGAAATGATTGGAGATTTCTTTGAGAGACAAATATATTGATTTTTTTTATTATTGTAAAAGTTTAACAAAAGAATGAAGATTCGTTTCAAGTAGAATAGCTATCATAATTACTCAAAGAAAAAACTGAAAAGATTTAATACGGATACATCATTTAAAGATAATTTTTGTATTTTTTTTAAAGAGCAAACATTTATAATATTTTTCTTTAAAAATGTAAGTGAAAAATAAAATTGTTACAAATTTTAGAAAACTTTACAATTATCTGAAATATTTTAAGAATCTGATTCATCACAACAGGTATCAAGGAAAACTTAGAATTTTTTTCACTATTAAGATATGCAAAATCAAATTACCTGACTAAAAATGATTTTTCAATATCAGAATTAAATAAGCACTGATTTATAATTAAAAACGCAACCACATCAAGTATTTTACCAGAAATATTTACACTAGATGTGTTATTGTTGTTACTTATGACACTTGGACAAGATCCAAGCTTGCTATGAATTGGCTATGTGGATCTAAGTCAGTAGGGTGCGTCTTTTATTTAAACAGAGCACCAAGGAGATGAAAGTAAGTCTTTGCTCTGTACTCCTCCGATAGATGGCACCACCAGAGGATCCACGAGCTCAATTTTGACATTGATCTGAAGATAGGGATTTTTTTCCAGGCCATTACACCCATGGTAACTGCTGAACGACCGACCACAGGACTTTTGATTCCGCAAATTTAACGAGCACGCATATCGCTTGTGGGACTTTCGCGGTATTGGGAATCAAATCCCATCCTTCCAGACAGTAAGCCGATGCCTAATCACTAAGCTACAACAAATGTAAAGGGAATTAAAATTATTAATAAAACTCTGCCCGTGCAAGTCCAAATTTCATCTCCTTCAGATATCTCACGACTTTGTTAATGATAGATATTATATATATTCTCGTACTTTTCCCATTTTGAGATTTATTTAAAATATCGACGAGTGCATATAGTAGTTATATTATTTAACAGATGAAAATGGAGAATTCTATTTTTTATTGCATTAAGTTTTCAAGAAGGTTAATTATTGGATAATTAATAATTTATAGCTCATTCAGTGGAGCATGCATTTTATTCTTATTTAATAGCTATATTATGCAGTTTTATTAATTTATACATGTTTAATTTTATTGCTTCCATTTTAATACCGATAAATGTTTATGTATTAAGTTTTCTGCAAAAATTATTTTAAGACGTATACGAATTAAAAATTTCATGTAAATAAATTGTTATTAATGAAATTTCTTACTACTTAAGTTTTCTCGGCCTTACATATTATTGATTCATTTTAAATTCGTATTATATCCATGCACATCTTATATATTATTAATTCTGTAGTATCTATATTGACAAGTACATTGCGTGCCTAGAATGACAATTTCATAGTATGATTCCAAGTCGTGATCTTAGTGAAAACATCGTAAGCTACCTTGCAAAAGTACCTTACGATGCTTGTACTAGAAGCTATTAGTTATAATCTGATACGTAAGTTGTAATACGGGAGTTAAAATAAACAAGAAATTCTACAAGAATTTTTGAAAAAATCTAGTACTTCAGCAGCAAGTTAGTTATCCATAATTCGAAGGATTTATCAGGGTTTAAAATTGGCAATCTATATATAGTACATAACATAAAATATTAAAAAATTAATAGAATGTTGATAAAAAATAAATGCAAAAGAAAGATTTAAAAAAAATTATAATTTTTTAAACATTTTAGTTAGTAAATAGGAGATAAAAATATTATTGCGTCAATGGGACCAAGTCAGGGAGCAGCCATTAATTCTTAAAATCTTAAAATGTTTGTTAATTAAAGCATAAAAAAAACAAGGGACTTCAGTATCATCGAAATTTTATATGAAAATAATTTTTGCTATTTTGTTCACATACAAAGTAAAGGAGATATCTATCGATTTCAAAAAATAAATTATACTTTTTTCATTTCTCTTGGATTAATATTTCTCTTCATCATCGCGTTGATTTTTGAAATACATGTTAATAACCAACACATTTATCATCACTCTTCTTTATGATATTCTAAAAACTCGTTTCTCCAATTATGTTTTTCTATTAGAGATTCGTAAATCTCCATACTGATTCTATTATCCTTCTAATGATTTTTAAGTGCAAAATATTTAAAAATTAAATGAATTTGGCAGTTATTGCATTTTTTTACAGGTATAATTTCTAATATGTTTTTTATATAAACACTTGCTTATGATGATTGAGGATAAAAAAATTGATTATTCGATATATGGATGAGAAAATTATGGCAACAAATTAAGAAAACCACTTTTGCATAAATTGCTATAAGATGAATTTAATATTGCTTTTATGTATTTTACTTTCATTTTTACATAGAGTTTATTAAAAATAGCTACATTATTTTTTATTTAAACATCACTATATACTATATATTATATGATATCAATACCACATGTCTTTCTAATAATATTTTATTTGTGATGAAAAAATACTTTAAAAATCATATTTTAATATTGTATACACTATTTTTCTATTTTACGCGCGAACTGTTTTACCGGTCCCTGCGTGTTTGTAAAAAAACAAACGTCTACAGTGTATCAATTTCTCCACAAGTTTTACCGCTAACAAAATAAAAAATTCTTTTATCAATGACAATTTTAATTAATTTCATTGCAAGATAAATTTGGATCTTGCCTGATTTGCACTATCATCTTACATTCACAAACACTTGCAATTTAGAACATGCAAAATTGTAAATTGGTATATCAGAGTCATTTGCTTAGAATTAAAACTATGTTACAATAAAACATTAAGACTATGAACCTGAAAACTCTTAATAATAACCCTTTTAATTTGAAACAAAAAATTATGTAAAGATAATTTATCCTTTAATGATATTTATCATTAAATTAAATTAATAAAACAATTTAAAGAAATTTAAATAACTTACTATAGATATTATAGAAGAGATTAAAGGTGTGTGTGTGTGCGTAGTAACCAAAATTATCATGTGCTTTAATTTTTTCAGAGAGTTACAAACTTTTTAAGACAATGATTCGCATAAACACTGTTCAGTTATTCATAGATATTTATTTCAAATAGCAACATTGAGTTGACATTAATATTTAATTCATAATAACTTGCGTTGACATGCAAATTTCTCAGACCCCAAATGAAAGAGATTCGGTTTTACCGAAAGTGCTATTTCCGCAACAGTATATTTAAAATTATAATATATAAGTATTAAAATTACCGTTTTACCAAACTGATCTGCTCAATAAATCCTAAATCTGCATGGAAATCAAGACTATTTTTTACTTATGAAAAATCAAGGCATAAATTTGCAAATAGATATTTTTTTCAGAAAAGACTTCAAGAATTTGTAAAATGAAAGTTTAACTTTTCCAAAGTGTCTCTGCCATTTGCTGCATGACTTTGTAATTTTTCACAAGTTTGGGGAAACTTTCTTTTGACAAGAAGAAAATATTTGTAAGAAAAATATCATTTCCGGGATAAAGGAAAGAAATTTCTGCCGCGATTTCCGAAATGAGCTCTCAGTTGGTTTTCAGAAAAATATCGAAAAAAAAAAAAGTATACTTAGAAATAAGTAAGAGGGACTTAGGAAAGATACAGGCAGTAAAGGTTAAAAGAAATCCCTTTACCAATTCAGTGCTGTTTGGTTGAATTTTTTTTTTCCTTTACCTTTCTTGAAATAAATGAATTTCTGGAAGTCACATTTCGAAAAAGATCTTCTCAGATAAGATGAAGTGCGCTTTGAAAGTCATTAAAACGCAAAATTTATGTAATTTTTACTTAAAAAATATACGGGCAATGTTATTTAGTATAATTTTATTTATTATTTAGAAATAAACAAGGTGGATTTTAATTGGGGTTTGATTCTTAAAAAATACGGTAAGAAGGAAGAAAAAAGTTTGTGGATATTACTGTCAAATTAATAAATGAATATTATTTGGAATTTGTTTTAACATTCCCAATTAATTATGAGACGGAGTATAGAATTAGACTAATTATGTCTGCTTTACATATATTGGGAGCATGAAACTTTTCAACCTGTTTATTTCCATGCTAATTATTTTACTGATCTTTAGACAAATAAAGATAGCAGATTTTAAGAAAATTGCAATATTTTTATAATTTTACTACATGTTTGACCATTTATTTGACAGAATATCATTTTTATTCAAAATGGTACTTACTCAAGTTATCTAACGATAAATAACATCAATTATCTATACATGCACTCATAATCTAAATAATTTAGAATAAATTATTAAATATGTTTTTCGTAAAGATGCAAAAACACAAGAAAAGTGAAATATATTCGTATAAATAATATTATAACATTATATTTAATATTTTAAAAATGTTATAAAAATGTAATATTTTTGATTAAAATATTTCAAAAAGTAAAACAAGGGTCAATTTTCAACAGCTTTCTTATTTTTTACATAAACTTTATTATATTTTACTCATAGTTAAGCATCAATATACCTAAACTTTCCCAACGTAATATGTTCATTCAGAAAAATATAAAAGATTATACACTACTCTTTTTCGAAATTATTGTAATGATATCTTACGCATTCAAAATAGTGGTAAAAAAGCTACTGGAAAAACATTGCCATCAGATATATATATATATATATATATATATATATATATATATATATATATATATATATATAATATAACTTATTAGCATAATTCTCTTGCAAGTGCAATTTCGGAATTTAGACAAAATTAGTAAACATTAGTTGGAAATGTTTACATTTTGAACTAAAATTATCTGTATCAAAATTTTAATGAAACCCTATATAAATGATATTAAACAGTTCGAAAAATGTCAAAAGAAATAGTAAAGAGTGTTTCTTCCATCGAGTATTATTTGCCTTTTTTTTATTTAACTTTATACATCTGTCATTGATTTTTTTCTTACTTACGACACAGCTGGAAAGGCAAGCTCTTGGTTTTTTTCCTCTATTTATATTATGAGAACGCTTACAGCTTTTAACTTTCAAAATGATACATTTATTAGAAAAGAAATCTTTCTCATATTTTCAAAATTAATTTGAAATATACCTGTGTAATTGAAAATGAACTTCATTTTCTCCGTTTTTATTAAAAATAACTATAATTTTATGAAGTAACTTTAAAAAATATATTTCCTTTTCTTTTTATATACTAAAAAATATCATTAAAAGTATACAGTGTTAAACTTTTTATTAAAATATTCATTTATACAAAATTTTTCTTAAAAAATCAATTTAAATTATATAATAAAAGTTAACAGCCTTTCTTTTTTAAACTTTATTCTCTTTTTTGCAATAGAATAAACGTTTGACAAAAATAATTAAAATGAACTCCATGGTTCTGTAAAAATAGAATTTTGAAAAAGGAATAAAATATTTGACCACTTCAAAAAAATTATTAAAGCAATATGCAATTTATATTATATTATGCTTGAAACTACTACCATGAATAATATACATTTGTTATTATCAATTTAATGAAATGATAATAACTCTTTTATCTTATGGATTTAAAAGTTTCTAAAAAACTAATCAATCATATGATTCATAAAGTGTACTTGCACAATTGGGAAATTTCCTTTCTTTGGTAAAACTAAGATTATAATGCACGCATAATTTGAAACGGAAATTTACAACACCAATTTCATGAACTTAATTTTAAAATCATGAACCAATTTCATGAACTTAATTTTATATTAAAAGTATAGATTCGATTAAGAAAATCTTAAAGTAAACTTTGACATTTAGAACAAGAAAACAAAGCATTCAAACTGAGAAATTTTTCAATGCAACTACTCCTTTTTTAAAAAAGCATTGTATGTTATAAATAAAATAATGCACAAAGCATTACATATTTTTAAAACTAGAAGTTTCGAAGAAAATCCGATGGAACTGAGCAAAAGCGAAGAAAGACAAATATTCTATATCCAGATTGACGTTCGGAAACTGTCCGTCAGAAGCTACAAAACATCGTGCTTCTTCTTAGACGTCTTTATAAATATTTTATCTTCTAAACTGCCCGTTACCAAGATTCACGCTTGATTACCAACGATGTACTCTAATACTGAAATACAAAGGGAAATTCACAGATTATGATGGGGAAAACGGGGGAAATTCGAACACAAAAAAGCATGTTGAAACATGTTTATTAATTTTTCGAACATTTTCCTAAATTTCTTTTTACGCATAATTCTTTTCTAATATTTAAGTAAATAATAAATATTTTATTACAAAAATACTTATTACTTACTTATATATATATATATATATAAGTAGATGATAATTATTTTTGTGCTATAACAGTTATATATTTATCTTAGAATCATTTTTTTACCATTTTCTATGAACTGCATTTAAGCATGAAGTGATAAAAATCTTTTGCTACATTTTTATTGTATTATTTCTACCACTATTTCTACAACATTCATTCGTTGAACTAGTAATTTAGTTGTTAAATTATTTGTAATCATACCTTCCTCCTCCTTGCTATATAATGTAAAAAACTGGTGCTTATTGAAAGTATATACTCATTTCTGTCATACTTATTGAACTGTTTCAAAAAAGTAACACATAAAAGTAACACATTAAGTTCGATTTATGCGTGCATGTGATGCGTACGTGAATGCGTCTGGTCTTATTATCACTTTTGGCAAACAACATCTCATTCGACGGGTATTGAATGTTTAAAGTAGAACAAATAACTTAAAGTAGGAATTGAATAAATGAACTTTCGAACTAAAGATTAGGGTACATAATATTAATGTGAAACAAAAATACCAATCAAACCACAATTAGATTATCGTTATTATTTAATACGTTGTTGCTTATATTTGTACAAAAAAAATGAAACAAAATGATTTTGATAAAAAAAATATATCCATTATTTGCAAATGGATGTGTTTGTGTATGATTTTCTTTCATTCATTTTCATTCATATCTAATTATTAATGTATATTGAATTTAAAATGCTTAATTTATCTTTTATCATCATTCAAATTTAATCATTCATGTTTCTCTTTGTTTGATAATTTATGTATTATTTGAGTATCGAATTTATAACCATCCATTAGAAATTAATATGCAAAGACTCATTCTTAATTTATTTATCAGCTAATTTTATTTCTTTCACAATCTCAATTTTAAACGATATCGGCTTAATATTGAATCCTATAAGTAAACTATAGTTTACTTATAGGATGCAATTAGTAATTATTTTTTCCTAGAATATATACATATATATATATATATATATGTATGTATACCTTAAAATAATGTGGTTTGTTCACATTTCAGTCATTTTCGTACGTAAAGGTTACTATGGATGGCATTCATAATTTAAAGCAAATTTTGAATCACTACAATCATCAGTGTTATGAAGTCACAAAATATTGGACTAAAGGCCAGTGTGCGAACTATTCATTGACAAGTTTGGCTTAAAATGAGGAAAAAACGCATAAACAATAAAAGATAAATGTTTTCTAGTTTATCATTCCAAAACTCTAAACCATTTATCTTTTTAAAGTATATGATGGAATATTTGGTTAAAATTGAGCAGTTGTTTTAAAAACTAAAAGAATTTTTTTTGAAATAAATTATTATATCCAGTGTTATATATATTTTACTATTCACATACAAAGTAGATTTCTTTATCTTTTCAAATGTCACTCTATTGGCTGAAAAATACAAGAAGTAGGTAACGTAGATTTTCATTGCTTTTTTACCATTTATTTCAGTTGGCGATCTTCAGTGTGATGAGGGGCCCCTTTGTGGAAGAGTTCTACCAATGTGTCACTTACGCATTTTACACGGCTTTATGGCAAGAGCAGCTGTACACAACTCTTACTCTGGTCCTCATGTTTCTACTACCCTTATTCATACTCATCTTTACCTACATTACAACATTCGTTACTATTGCAAGTAAGTATCATAGGTAAAACATTTTGAGAAATTATCCCACGCTACGAAATAATTTTTATAGTTTTAGTTATATTTATAATTCGATGAAGAAAACCATGTATCATTAAGAATTTAGCTTTATAAATGTATAAATTTCCGAAATACATTGCAAAATGTGTTTCTGAAAATATAAAGGTGAATTGTCGATGGTACAGGTTCTGAAATGCGTATTTGTCATGTAGTTACAGCAGGAATCGAAAGAAGCAAGAAATGGTCAATAAGCCAATATTTTCTGCCTCTTTTCTTAAAATGAATTTGAAAAGTTTCGTGTACAAAAAGACATCAAGGATTAAGAAACGCTGAGACAATGACATAGAATATGATTCCAACAATCAAATGAATTTACTATGTCTAATTGTTTGCTTAGGTTAACTTAGCTTCGTAGCAAAATATCAAACACATTAGTTGGGTTTACCATTCTATCAAAATAACAAAAATTGAATAAACTGTGCATAAAATTTATAACAAATCTTATGGAGAACAAAAATTAAGAAATTATATCTCTCTTAATACAAAATTACTATTTGGATGCATCTATGAATACATGACAGTTTCGTAATCAAATTCTCGCTCAAATTTGCTTTAGTAGTTTGAAAATGTATTTTAAGACAAAAGGCAGAAAAGGACTGGTTCAAACTTGAATCTTTGAAGATTGCCACTCATGCCAATCCACAATGTGAATAATTTTTAATATCACATCGGTATCAAGACACAACCACATTTGTTCAACTGAAGGATTCAGTGCATGTTTTATAAACGAGTTACGATTCTTATTGCCCAATTACTGTCGAAAACTGAGATTCAGGGATGAAAATTTCTTTCTTTCTTTCTTTTTTTTTGGAAGAAATAGATGGAAAATAATTTACTTTTTTAACGGTTAGTTTGATGAATACGAACCAAACCTAAATTTAGGGGAGTGTTCCAAAATAAAGTCTTCCCGATAAATGCTGTTAAATACCATACATGGTAGAATAATGAAGCATTGCCTAAGTTGTCAATACAATGTAAGAAATCATACTTTATACCTCACCAGAAACAAATTGTCTTCATGGCAATATTTTATGACAAAATTTAGTCTCCTTAGCAACTATGGAACTTGTCAAAGTTTCTAATTTCAGTCACAGCGAAATTATATTTTAAAGAAAAATTAAAATTGACATCCCAAGGAATTAATCAACCTTGTGGTGTTCTATATAAGATCCGTATATTGATTAAAATACCTGCATACAATATTCTATATTATGAACTGAAGATCTATGATATGCAATAAAAGATGACATAAAAGAAGGGCAAATATTATGTGCCTTTTTTTCTCTAGATTTAGTAGCTAAATTTTTAAGCTAATTTGATCTGTACTTCATAAATTAATAATTAACTTCCCAGTTACGATAGAGACTTATATTCCTAATGAGTAACTATCATATATCCTGCCATATTTATTAAGATTACATTTTAATCAACATCGCATATTTATCTTCTGTCCTTATATCATTTTTCAGATTATACTGAATCTTTAATGATGCTGCATTTTTTATGTCAGACATTGTACTTTATTATCCTTGCGAGAAAATTATTATTCTTTTTATTTTTATAATAGAGTAATTCATTTAGTAAAGATTTTATCTTAAATTTCTTTTGAAAACAAAGCTTTTCACTTTTTTTTTTTTTTTTTTTTTTTTTTTTGAGAAAACATAGGCTGTTGTTTTATGAATGGGAAAAATTCATAAGAATTTCAGTAAAAAGAAAACCTTTGGCGATCTAGAACAAATTTTAACGAGATTTCTGATGTTAGTTCGCATGGAATATTATTTTCAAAATAGCTTTTCTTAATAACATTCGTTATTAATCTCTTTATGTATTGCATCCACTTTTTGTCAAAAAGTTTACAAGGAAAAAAAATAGAAGTTATTAAAACATGATAATAATATATGATATATATGTTAATATGTAATAGATTTCTTCAACAATAAACATTTTTTAATAATGTCATTTTGCAACTGAATGGTAAAGTCTAATCATGAAATTTTGAAAGTATTTATTTTGAAACTTAAGATGCTTTATTTTCGAGACTTATATATTTTTATTGAGACATTTCAGACTTGGATATTTCTTACAAATTTCTATTCAATAAATATTTTCTTACATTTTATAATGAAATCTATAATATATTTAACGTCAAAAAGAAAAAAATATATTCTTCTTTCAAATTATTAAATGGAATTCTACTTTGAGTCCACCGTAAAATTTATATATATATATATCGTTTTTCCTACATGGATCAACTTTTTGCTGGTAAAAACCAACCACTTTATAATTGTCGGATTCGTGCTACTACCAGAAAGATGATGAAAGCTATTGGACTAGAATAGACAATGTGCAATGCAATACAATATATTCATTTGCTACACGTTTTCCATTTTCATGAAAACGAAATGACTTTCCGAACAACCCAATATATATACATACATAAAATTTGTAATAGCACAATGCAAAATTAAATCTTTCATAACATCGAAAATAAGATGTCTTTAATTGTGATTTCCATTTTAGCAATAAATTTATATTTATCAGGACATGCTATTTCCTTTTTATCACGAATTTCTTCAGTAGTTTCTCTAACTTTGATTAATTTTAGGAAAATTTCTAACTTCTCCACACACATGTAATCACCTTTCTAACGAGTGATATTTGCTGGACCACCCGCATTTAGTCATTTGAAAGATAACGTAAAACTTACTAACCTTCTGAATTGCTATACAACTCTAATTCCTGGATTTTTATATTTCTAAATGTTTTTAAAAGAAGGGAATTAGAAAATGTTTACAAACTAGAATGAAGTCCAGCAGAGGGATACACATTAAGAAATAAGAAATATGTTTCAGCAGCCAAAGCTGCATTGAAATAGAATGTTTTAAGCTTTTAAAACTATTAGAAGAAGCTTAAAAGTATCAGAAAATATTTCCAGTTCTTTTTTTATACTTTCTTTCAAAAGCATTTTTCGAAGTAAAATTTATCAATGCAGAAAATAGAAATCAATGTAAAATAATATTTTTCGTAAAACAAAAATAAGCATACGAGGCTAATATTAACTATTAGTAAAATTAGAGAATTGTCAAAATCTTGGTTTTTATTTTCTTTAATATTAAAAATATATAAATTTAACAAAACTATTTCTGAGTGAGAGGAATTATTCATGAATTTTTATCTATACACACCTATTAAAATAATTTTAATATTTATTTAAATAGTTGGAGAAATCTCAAATATTGAAAGTTAATTGGTTGGATTTTGTGGCATAAGGTCCGAAAGAAGACCTAACTGTGCCCAAATATTGAGAGATAAACTTTCGCTGCAAAGAACCTTTTGTTTATATCAAAAGACAAAATTACTTTTATCTTGTAGTACTTAGAATATTTTTGCATGACATGCAAGCAATGAAATATGCAAATTCAAATGCTAGTAACATAAACTTTAGTAAAAATGAATTTATGAAAACAAATCTTAAGTGAAGGCTAGTAAATTTTTGCACTGCTATTTTGCCACAATTTCACGAAAATTCATTGCTTAAGCAAGCAGAATGCTAAAACATTTTCTCACATATTTTATCAATTCCTGTAAATGATTTGTACTCACCTGATAACAAATTTAAAAGAAAATAAAAAATTTAAATATGAAAATTATTACATTTTTTATTATTATAAATATGAAAATTATTTACATGTAATAAAATTGTAATTGTTATAAGAGAAGAAAAAGTTGGTACGTTTAAATTAATCTTATTTGTTGATTATACACTGATTATATTTCAAATATGTAAATTAAAAGTTGACATATTTAAGAAATAGGAATCACATACATTAACCATAGAAAGAAATTTGAGTTTTTTAAAGATCTCAAAAGATAAAAACTTTTAATAATAGATTTACACTTTGTAACGTTTACAATAAACTATTAAGCATATATTTAATACATTTGATATTTTTTTATCGTAGATTTTGAATAAGTACTTCTTATTCATTTTTTTTCTTAAACTTAAACATAAATAGTTTGAGGTTCAGTTGTAAGAGTCCGTCCGCCGTAAGTCATTTGTGGGGAAGTTCATGCGTTCAATCCCAGCCGTAATTAAATAACGGGGCTATTTTTTTTTTAATGTATACCTGCCGGTATGGATGCTTGAATACTTTTTTTAGATTTCGTCATTTGGAATGCGTAAAATCGTCATTCCTGTTACGAAAATGTTTTCAACTGGGCTCTTGGGGGGGAGGGTACAAATGGCTTTCCTTGATAGGTTGTGAGTGTCAAAGAGTTTCCACCAATATACAGTTTTAAAGTTTTTTACAATGATAAAGCATTTGCAGATAATGTTTACTTAGCAGAACTACCAAACCCAACCTCTCTGTATCGAATGATCAGTGTTTACAACATTGTATAAAATAATTGTAGTTTTGAATATAAAGTATAATACAGATATTTCTATGAATAGCAATTTGATACTGATGGAAAAATATCAGAATAGCATTTCAACTGCGTACATAAACAAACTAGCTAATTTGATACCATTTAAAAAATATATATATCCAATGTTTCATTATCGTACAATGAAAAAAAATATTTATTAATAAAATGTTTCGATTCCCAAACAAATAATGAATATGACATTTAAAAAATATATGTATTAATTCTAAATAAAAACAGTTTAATTTTCTCAAATCATTATAGAAATGAAAATTTTAAAGAATTTTTTTTTCAAATTCAGATTAAAAAATAACATTTTATAAAAATTTGTTTCGAGATAAGATTATGAACTAAAATAATATCATTTTCAAAGATTTTTATTCCCCCTTAGGATAGTTAAAATGATGAAAAATTTTGCTTCGCTAATTTCATTATCGATATTTGCGAAGACAGAAAGATTCTAATATTGAATCACCAGTGTATTTTCAATATTAAAATTTCTGTTTCGTTAAAAAAAAACTGATATGTTTTTATAGAGTTGAATGTTATTTTAATTAAGAGCAAAATGGAAAAAACAAGAATGAAAATTTTTAAACATGATTTCCTGACAAAAAAGTATATTTTTAACCTAAAAAACCCCTTAAGCTTGTTTTTTTTCTCATTATTTTAAAAATAAATTCATTAAACTTCGCAGCCCAAAACGCATCAAGCAAAATTTAGGAGAAATGCCTCAAATTTCCACTTGCTTTTCATATTTAGCATAGTGGGAACGATATGCAAAATTTTAAAATTATTTTTTAATAGAAATTCGATACATTTTAGTTTAATTTTCTAAAGAAACTTCGTATAAGAAAACAATATCCATTATGGGGAGAGTATTAAAGTATTAAACGAGATTAAAATCTGCATAATGTATGTAATATGTAATGATATTTGTTACATAAAATATTTTATTAGACTAAATATATGATAAATATTGTAACATATTTATAGTCCCATTGATAATGCACATCAAAATATATCCGATATTTTTTTATTTGAAATTTTTACTTTCTTGATTTCAATGTATTTTTTTTTTTTTTTTTTTTTTTTTTTTTTTGTGCCAGCTAGGCTGTCAATATGGTGTGCGCTGCTCCACTTTTTCATACTGAAATACTACTTCGTTTGGTGTGGAGTCCGACTGCTTCAATACACACATTACATAGGAACCTGTTTATAGGGTAGGCACACAAAAAGGACAAAGACAGGATAGATAGAGAGAGAAAGCGGATCCATGCTCGAACCGGGATTCGAACCCAGGGCCTCTCTATCCGCAGTTAGGCATCTGATCATTAGACAGGGTGGTCGGCATTTCAACGCATTCATTGACAGATAAAATTTATTTACTTCAATGAATGAAAGTTTATAGTCATTCTTAAATTAGATAAATATATCTATTTTAATGAATGAATACAATATTGCTAAAAAGAATTTGTTATTTTCATAATTCAAAATCAAATATACTGATGTAAGAAAGTAAATTAAATAATACATAAATGTAATCAAATGTATAAAAGTAAGAAAAATAACTTTATATTTTTTTTACATTTATTATAAAATAAGAAATTTAAAAATTGTTTGAACAAATATTTATCTGTTTTATTACATTTCATATAAAAATATTTCATAGGTGTAATCATAATTAATTTATTATCAGATAATTGCATAACTTCCATTTTAATGGCTTTTTGGTTTAGAATTTATAATTTCCATCTAAAGTCAAGTCTCGTGAAGATACACATATGTCAATTAGTAAGGCATTTATTTGATTTTGAGAAAATTGTTGCAGATAAGTGATTTCTTAAGATTTCATTCCAGACCAATCAGTAATTTATCACGCAAATTTGATGCTTCATAGAGACACAAATATTTAGCAACTAAGCAGTTTTGCTTTTAATTTTAATAAAAAAAATGTAATGTTTTAAATATTTCTTACTATGTTTTAGATTTAATTAATACATATGTTATGAAAAAAATTATGGATAAAAAGACTGTACTACAATAAATGTTTTCCGATAAATTATTTTCATTTATCGAAATGTTTTTTGACGAAATTAGAAAATAAATACCTAATAATTACCAGGAAAAACTAATTTTCAGAAATATGAGATCACCGCAAACGAAAAGAAAGATATTTTACAAATAAAAATTTTATATCAAAGAAAGATATGCAGACTGATATTTAAGAATCATTACTAAACTCTAGTCTTACAAATATTTTTAAAAATTAACAATAAAAAAATCGATTTTTGATAAGAATCAAAAATGATGAGAAATATACAAAGAATACTAATTAAAACAAGTATATAAATAAAAAATACACATTAATATTTAAAAATAAACCATTTTTTATAAAGATAAGCAGTCTTACAGAAATTACGAAAAAAAAAGTATCGATAAGAATTAGAAGGGAAAAGTTATCTTAAAAACATAAAATCAAAAACTAAAAGAAACGTGTAAAGGAAACAAACGGAAAGTTTCGCATATATTCAAAAGAACTGCATTTTGATGTTTAAAAATAAATTATTTAAACGAAACTGAATAGTCTTGAATAATTTATAAGGTTAAGTAATTGTAAGAGGTACCTACTAAAAAAAGCAATTTCCGAAAACATACAATTACACATGAATACATAAGAATAAATAAAAATATTTTCACGCTAAATATTTACCTTTGATCTATATTTTTCAAACTACTTAGTCACACATATATTGTGTGACTAAGTAGTTTGAAAAATATAGAAAAATAATCAAGGAATTACACGTGAAGAAATGTTATTTAAAAATAGAAAATAATAACTGAAGAGATATGGGTTTCAAAATGATTTAAGCCCCGTTTCCCACGAAGATATCAAAATTAAGCCCTACTGAGAGCTTTCATTATTTGAAAGATTAATTATCTAATGCCTTCTACCTGAATTTATATATGATTTGCAACGGTTGAGTTGGTTTAACTATAATCAATTGTATTTCCTCTACCCTGTCAGGGAACACTGTTGCTAAGAGAAGCATATATCACAGAATAAGTCCAAAATCTAGGAAAACTTAGCTTTCAGTAATGTGTCTTGATGACTAACTCAGTTTTGCCACTTATTTTGATTAGTAACATAGCTACTGAAGAAGATTTAGGAAGAAATTATAATTATTAACAAAGAATATGTGGTTACTATAATAGAGGAAGACTTTAACAGCGAATCAATTACTAATTTAGAATAAAAAAAAAATAATAATAGAAGTGAAAAAGAGAATCATTCATAACATAGAAGTAAATATTTAAGCTCAACTGAATCATAATTTGGTGTGGAGTCCGACTTTCTCATGTCACACATGCCATAGGTACCCGTTTATAGGGTACGCAACCGCTCACATCTCAGTCACACACAAGGAAAGGACAAAGACAAGATAGACAGAGAGAGAAAGTACATCCATGCCTGAACCGGGATTCGAGCCCAGGACCTCCCTATTCGTAGGAGGGCACGCTGACCCCGAGACAAGTTGGCCGGCAGGGAAATAATTCAATATGGCAATTGACGAAGAACCCTTGGACAATGCGTGCCACGAGTGGTCGCGCATTATTCTGTTGAAATATGTCTTTGGGCTAGTCCTGAAGGTAAGGAAGGGAAAATGGCTCCAACATTTCTGAGACCAAAAAGATAGTGCAATCATGCTCGAATAGAGATTCGAACCCAGGACCATCCTAACCACAGTCGGGCACGCTGATCACTAGACAGGGTGTGTGGCAATATTAATTAATGAATCAAGAATATTACTTGGCTGTGATGAGAGTCATCAAAAGAATCAATAAAATATAATTTAGTATAATTTAACTAATAAACTCAGATTTAAAAGTGCCAGAATGAAATCAAAGTTTAGCCTTTTTCTCAATGACATGCTTTGATTTACGTTCTTTACTGTTTTGCTTTTTTTTAATAAAACATCATTTGCAGAGGAATTAATTCTGTGTGTTAGTCACCAAACATCACTAAATTTCAATTCATGGAATATTTCCTAATTTCGATTAATGGAATCCCATCAGTCTGAAAATTTGTTTAACATTGAATGAATTTCCGAAAACGAGATTTAAAATTATTCCATTTCTCAACAATTACTAATTAACTCAGCATTATTATTACTTTGTAATCAGCTTCCCGATAACAAAAGTATTGTTTCGCAATCTAGAACACTGTCCCGTCAAGAGTGAATTGAATGGGAAAGAGAGAGTGAAGATTCATAAATGAGTTAAAATGGGAGAATCCCAATATCTGAAATTAGAAAGTTAAATATAGATATGGATGAATGAAGTTCATTTAGACATGCTTAGTCGTTAATACTCAAAATTTAACCGGTAAGGATATATATATATATCCAAAGAAGGGAGGAAATATTAATTTAGTAGTTATTTTAAGTCAATTCAGTTTAATTAAATGAACAATTCAGTTAAATTTATGTACTTTAATATACCATATTATGTTTTTTTCAGAAAAACTGCTTTTTTAATCGATGAATGCTAAATAATTAAAGTTAAATTTCCAATTAAAAATTATTAATTTTAAAAGTATTGTTTTTTTATTTAAAACACACTACTCAAAATTACTTTAAGAAATTTTCGCAAAATTGGCTAAAATCTCAATAAATACAATGACTTTCCTTAGAAAATCACCGATAGGAAAATAAAGCTTCCTAAAAATAATTTAGTAATTTAAATGTGTAGAATATATAATGTGAGTAATTAAAGAAAATAGTTAAATTTGTATTTAAACGGGCGAAAAACTACTTGGAACACAATTATTTTAAAATAGATTAACGTAAATCACTTCTTTCGATTACATATTTTATATTATATTATATTATATTATATTATATTATATTATATTATATATATATATATATATATATATGAGGGTATTTTATCATTAATTTTAAAATACTTTTTAATTTCCACTCTATATAATTTAATATTTTCTCTCTATGTTAAGAATCCTATTTTATATTTCAAAAATTATAAATTATCAAAATTGAAATGTCAAGTTTTGAATGTTCAATGTGATTTTACCGTGGAAAAATTAAATGTGTTAAAATTATGTATTTAAGAAAGTTTTCTGATGCAATATTGATGTATACCATCACGACATATTTTTAGTCGTGATGGTATACATCAATATTGCATCAGAAATTTTTCAACTAAATATAAACTAAAATAAAAAAAATATTGAAACATCATAAATGGAAATTTAAAGCTTCAACAAATTTACTTAAAAATCTATTAATAAATGATAACATGTTTGATAAGCTATATTGCATTCTCTCCGGCAAAATTAATTAACTGGTTAATTCATTTATATAATCAACTAACAGAAAAATCATATTCTTTGAAACAAATTAACAATGTATATATTATCATTAAATCAATAATATTTTGACTGATAATTTTAGGAATAACTTAATAATTATCATTAGCTTAAATGATTAATTATTAATGTAAAACTCTGTAATAATTTACCGACATGATAATTATCATAATATATAAATTAAATTCTTTTAAAAGACATTATTTTTCATAAGATGAAAAACGTTGAAAACATTTAAGAAAATAAATAATTATTTTTCACTGTGAAATATAATAAAAAACAAAGACATTGGCATTTGTAATCCATCATTTCCCCTTAAATAACGTTCCATATTTCGAATAAAACATGTCTAAGGAAGCATAAAACATAATTACGTGTTTCCTAATAAGTTGCGCTGGATTTAATGCTTAGGTGGGCATGTGATCATAATATGTTTTCCCCCTTGTTGATTTGCTGCTAACAGAAAAAAAGGTGATGAGGATGAAGGAAGAAGACGTGGCACCATATAATGTAACCTGGTTGCTTTTCCATGTTACACTTTCTGCGTGAATGAAATAAACTTCGTCCTTCTCATTATCTTTCCTATATGAAAAGAATGAACAGCTGTAATAAATAAATCAGCATTAGTAATCCTCTCATATGCATATTTCCATGCACAAAACTTGTGTGAACCAAATAAAATAAGTGTTTATTACAATACATCATGCCATATCTTAAATGCCTTGAAGTACGTTTAAAATCACAAAGCATTTTAAGCAAAATTTGAATAAGCAACACACTTAAATGAATTGAAACAAAATCTGTATTCTAATGTATATAATTGACAATTCTTGAATAAATAACTCGCTAATAAAATATGCTCATTTTAAATTAAAATCCTATGAAAACATTTTTTGTATGAATGTAATAATATTTAAATACCCTACTTTGTTATAATTATAATGTAGATATAAGAAATATAACTTAATATTTTTTAAATTAAGGTTTCAAGCGTTCTCTTGTTTTCACTTTTTCAATATTTGCGTAAATGGTTTCCTTAGTTTGGCATAACCTAATACACAGCAGTTATAATATTTTTACTGTAATTTATATCAAAGGTGATATTTTTTCTGAAACTGTCAACTATAAATCAAGTTGGTATAAATGCAACTAAATTTAGCTTATTTTAAATTCATTATAATCTAACTCGGCTCGTATAACAAATATTTCTAATGACATAATTTAAAAATGCATTTTTTATAAGAACTAACTCACAGTAAGAATTATTGATGTTTATTTTTTTCACTTTACCAAAATAAACATTCACCAAATAAACTTCAAATCCCTAAATGTAAATTACAATTTTCTCACTCTTATGAAATTGACAAGCAATGTTGCGTTATTACATCTTGTTTCATTTTCTCAAAATTATAACTTTTCTCAAGTGTCTCTTTGGAAATATAGATAAGATATGTCAGCCACATTCGCTATTACATATCAAATCTCATTGCTGATTAAAATACAATACCATAGGAATTAGATCTAAAATTACATGGCGTAAATTAGTAATTCATTATTAAGTACATACAACTGAATTATTTCTTAATTTATAAAATATAATAAATGATTGAGAAGTAAATGCTAAATATTAATACTTGGCATCAAAACAAAACATGAAAATTAAAGTATACTACTGGTCCTTAAAGTTTCAGTAACAAGAAGGAATTATCTTATGATCTTCGGAATTAATTGAAAAGATGAAAATGTAATATGCAAATGACTAGCATTTCAGTTTATTTAGACAACGCAAGAAGGATAAATGAAATCTAAAGCAGAATATTGAATAAGAAAAAGAAATGTTTACCAGCAAAGGTCGGAATTCATTAGAAGCTAGATCGTTGCCTATCAAGAACGCGGAATATGATTCCTTGATATTGCTGTTTACTCCCATGCAAATTTTCAAGAAGATAGTCGCAAAATTATATTACATGCCATTAATAAAAAATAGATTTGTTGCAGAATGTGCTGTATCCGCACATGAGGGCATTTTAACACTTATAATGACAGCATAATAGCCAAAAACCCCTGTAGAGCCTTAGGAATGATAAACTGAAATTTCATCCAGTTTGAGGGTCGTATTCTTGAGTCACAAATTAATAAACCAAGAACATGCGTGCAGAGGCGCAAAGCAGTCTTCCGTTTGTTCAACAATGGCTACAATCGTACAATGACGTTTGGAGCAGCTTGAACATTTGGTCCGCATGGAGGCCATTATTACAGCTTCTTTTAACAATAAACCTTAGAGACAATGACAATGACGACACTGTATCGAAAAATGACAAAGTTGGTTACATGAGTAACACAATGTCGTTTTTTCAGACACGTTAGTGTCTGAGTGCAGATTTTTAATCGATATGATTCCAGAAGTTCCTTAACAAACACTCGTCGCTTAATTACATTCTATATCTTCACAAGGACTCGACGCTTAATGTTATGTTATGCTAAGCCATTGAGTGCATGACAATTCGGTCACACAATAACTTGAAATGGAGATTAGTACATTTCTGACGCCATAATGCCAGTGGTTGTGCTCTATCTTCTCTTGAGACCTTTCTACAAAAGAATGCAAGAATACCTTTTACTTGTCGAGTTCTATGGTACAGAGTGTATTACTGTCTACTGTCTTGACCTAGACAGTCTATCAAAAGAACTGCCCAGCCACGCTTCACCAGCTGCTGCGGTTAATGTAGTGTGCAATTGACTTCATTTAGCACGGAATAGTGGGGTTATTTCTGCTGCAAAGAGCGGAAACTGTTTCTACTAATTTCATACCCTTATAAACACCTAAACTATTTGCAAATTTGATCATTTTGTCTTTCATACTATGTTATATATAAGTACAATTTCAATCTTTTTCAATTGCTTTACCTCAGTGTGTTGCAATCTTAATTACCAACAATGTATAATAAATAATTGAAAAAGGTAATATCTCGTTATCATTTTATAATGAATATATATTATATATGATGACTGCTTTAATCTAGCATCTTTTAAATTGGAGCACTGTTGGAGATCAAATTAGCCTGGACATATTAAATATTCTTGAGAGACTGTCACCCGAACACACAGTGCATTTCCAGTGGATTCCATCACACGTGAGAGTAGAGGGATATGAAAGAGCAGATTTCTTGGCCAGATCGGCGCCAGAGGAGGGAGTAAACCCAGGAATTCTAGTGAGATTTCTACCCTGGCAAAAACTGAATTCAATAAGCTTATGTAAATTCCTCCCAACCACCCATAGTACTTCGCCAAAAGACCGGGTGAGTCTTTCAATCTTTGACCAAGATCTTATCAAACTGCCTTTTCCCGCTATCTGAGTGGGCACACTAGAGGAATCACCTTTCAGCAGGGGCAGAGGACATTTCCAGGCTGCCCTTGCTGCTCCATCAATATGGCCTCCCCTGACATATCTTAACCTGCCTAAATTTTAAAAAAGATAATGTCTTTCGGGACCCATCATATGTATTAGATATTTTTCTTTTTATGGGGGTTGTCTAGACTAGCTGGACAACTTGAGATAAGCAACAACATTTATGAAGATGGGAAAATAATTTTCAATGTAACAATTTATTGATGCTTTATATTGAAAATTATTTGTTAAGTGATTAAAATAAATGTAAGTTATATACAAAGTTAATTCTAGAAAATATTTTTGCAATTAAATGAAATTTACGAAAAATACTTGATCGAATAGGAGCCTAAAATATTGCAATGCAGAATTAGCAGATAATTACAAAAATGTACCAAAAAAAGCAGATGTTTTGAACAGTATAACAAGCAAGGGGCAGAGATTTCATTATTAAGATCCAGCAAGCATTGTATAAATATATATATATATATATATATATATATATATATATATATATACATGCATGTTAAAAGTTTATCAAATTTAATTAATTTTATTTTGATACTGTTAAACAGTAAAAAAAAATGCTTGCATTATAAATTATATATATTTATATATAAATTAAGTAAACATTTATTTGATCCTTCAAAACAAAATTTAAATAAATTTGAAAATAATTAATTTTTGTTTTTTTTAATCATTTGCATTATGATATTCTGCCCGGAATATTTGCGAAAAAACAAAGCTTAATATTCCAATAAATTTAATAAAATAAAATAAATTTTATATTTTTTGTTTGCCTCTAAGCAAGATGCAACATATATTTTAACAATAATTAACTTAAAATAGAGAATATAGTTATATAATTATTTTTAATAAACCATATAATGTACATATAAAGAACTTAATCTTTATATATGAAGTAATTTCAGATAAGCATGAGAACAATCATATAGGTCTATTCAATATTTCTTGGAGATTTTATTATATTTTATTTAGTTTTTTTTTATTTTTTGTAAACATTTTTGTACAATTTAACTAATTGATTTTAAAGAATGGATTATTATTTTAAGAACCACTTCTGAAGTAGTTGATTATTATTTTACATGACGTTGGTGAAATTAAGTTCATCTTAAAGAATACTTCACTTCCAAATATTCTTACCACTCTTATCTAATTTCAACCAAACATCATTTGCATATTATATTTGGCGACAGACTTCAGTCTGCAGCTGAATGTCAGCTTTTGTGACATCTCATTCGATCGAATTTTCTTTGAAGAGGGAAAACCATTGAAAATAGCATCTTTGGCTGGAAGTTGGAGAGAAGTGCTTTCATTTAGTAAATGGTGGAAACTGAAATGCACTTCATGGTACTCGAGAGAAGTTTATTAATTTACCTAAATGGAATAGCAATGCATGATTCTTATTCTGAAATCAACGATAATTTGCTGATGTTAGATGTTGACAATTTGATTCTTTTTGGAGATTTCTTCCTAGGAAAGATAACGTAAAGGACAAATGTTCTGAGAATCTTAAGGAATTCAATGACTCCACGAAATAAATATTCACGAAAAGGAGAATCTATGCCCTGGAATTTATTTAAGGAAATCCCTTGGGGTAAAGTCTTAGAAACAAAGTTTCAATAATATTGGTCGGTATTGAAAGTCCTATCAACAAATGAAATCTTTCATACGAATGTTTAATTTGGCTTCACAGAACTGGAACGAGAAAAATTCTAGTTCAACAGAAAACCACTTGAAATGTTAGTTTTCATATAGTTAGTTTTGAAGAGAGAGAGAGATTAATTACTTTTCCAGAACATAATTTTTTCATTAAGTTTAGTAATCATATTATTCGATTAAATTTATATTTTCAAACAGTAACTTTAGGTGGATATAATTCATTTACAAAAATAATTGCCACCAGTTTTTTCTGATAATTTATAAGATGTTATGTAAACTTTACCTGTAAGTTCTGTATTCATATATTTATATAAATAGGTTTAAAATAGCATAATTTTGAATAAGCGTTTTCAACAATTTCCAAATTCAACATTTCAATATTGAACATATACTATTATATTTGTAATTATTTGATCTCATCATCTAATGTTTTGTAGCAAATTCGTCAATGAAGCTTTAATGAATTAAATATTTGTTGTTCAACATATTATTTTAAATATATATGAAAATTCTAAAAATCATGTGGAAAAAAAAAATCTGAAATTTATGAACCTTTATTTTCCGTTCTTCGCTATTTCTTTTTATTATCATTTCTATTTTGTAAAAATGCTTATTTTAATTTTGCTCATTATATATAATTGAAGAAATGATTTTTATAAAAACAGCTTGATTTTAAAAGTGATTATAATTTGCATTAAGTTCTATCAATTTTTTTTTCCTTTTTCAAGCATAACAAACACATTGAAAATTCATAATAAAGAAATTAAATTATATGATTTCAGAAAATTTAATCCTAAGACAAAAAAATTTACCATGTCATTAATAATAGATACTTAATCTTTTGTAATGTTTTTGGAGCAAGAACTTAAACTATTTTCAAATATATTTCTAGTCATCAATATTTATATACTGATTTAATGTTAAATTAAAATAATCTAACAGTAAATTACCAAAACTCTATTTACATATCAAATGATTTCTACTGTAATTACATTATTTAAAAATAACTACCGTAAATCCACTCATATTCAAACAATGAATTACGATTTTTCATTTAAAATTTCTTGAATATTAATTTAAATAAGTTTCAAAATATGAAATTTTTTGCCTTTGTTATTCATTCACAGGATAAGGAATTCATTTTGGGTCGTAAAATAATTCTTTTTCCAAGTGAAATTAGAGACAGTTGACTTATAAATAACCAATGTTATTACAGAAATAATATAAATACTAATGTGCACCAAACAAGGACAACACCAACTGTTCGTACATACATTAATCATAGTTTTACAATCTGAAATAGTTTTTACTTACTTAAGGGACAAATTTCATTTAACTAATATAAATTTAGTATGATTAAGGAATATAATGACATGATATTACTGAACCAGTAATTAATAAATTAATAATCATTACAGTGATTTCAAAACAGAGAGTAACCCATGTTTTTTCTAATATTGTTTTTCTATTGTCATTTTGGTTTCATTTGCATATATTCATTTAAGAATTTATTTGTTTGCATCATATTAACTTTGCCGAGTATTATTATAATTTGTTTCTTTTAAGTAGATGCTTCATAAAAATTGATATGTTTTATTAATTGCTATGTTGATTAAAACAAATCTGGATGTTAGATTTTAGAGTATTATTTCTATTCGACGAAACATATACCTCGGTGAACTGGTAATTTTGGATGGCAACATATGAAATAAAAAGGCCTAAATACATTTAGTTGTAACAAATTTTACGGTAAAGGCATTGAGATATTGAAATTGCTAAAAATTCTTGCAAAAGTTAAAAGGTTTACAAATTTGATGGTAAAATATTGCAATTCGTATATCATCATTTGTCTATTTTATCACTTTCTCAGGGTAAATGGAATATCAATTTTAACTTTCTTCATGCTCAACATTTTTACCAAAGATAATGCTCTCTACTTAACAAATATTTCTATTCTCAAACTCACCAGAATAATGTGATTTTCTGCGTAATTTTTAACCGTGACCAATGGTTGATAAACATTGATTAAATAAAACTACTTAAAAGAAACACGTAAGTAGGCTTCCTATTTTGGAATAAAAATACAGTGAATATTATAATTAACATTTTATTCAAAAATCATAAAAATTAAGATATTTTAAGTAAATAATAAAATTAATGATGTATCATTTTATGAAAGTTCCATTTTTTTCTGTAACTTTTATTCTGTTATTATTTTCAGATTCAGGTAAGTGTCATCTTGCAATCTTCAGGAAAACCTCTGTAAGTTCTCCATCCTTATATTTTACCGGCTCAAAATTTTAAAACTTCAAGATCTAATTATCTATAAGGAATTTTCAGAGAACTGCACGCAATAAATTTTTGTAACCAAAATCTTGACAGTAATTTTTGAAATAATTAGAATTTTTTCGAACTTAATGCACTGTGCGTGTATGAAGTATGTATTTTTAACTATATGATATAAAAACAAATTTTTTTATTTCTCTTTGGTTTTTGTAAATGTTTTTAACTCATTTATTTTATTACCAATAGTTTGTTTATATTTATTATGTCACGTGTTTTTGGCCACATTGAAATATTACTCTCTTTGATTGTTTAACTTTCCCATCTATCTATATTCACTCAAAATGAAACTTTTGAATCAGATTGCATGGGTAGAACTCTATCTGTTCTTAATGCCTGTGTGTTCTTATCTGTACGTCCATAAAAATGTCTTGTGCCCTTGTCTATGTGTGTATAAATAATTCCTCGTGTGCTTGTGATCTTTGAAATATTAAATGATGAAAATATTCATCAATTTTATTTAATACTTCTAACACTTTGACTCAGAATACAAGAATAGAAATGCAGAATGCATGAATAGAAATATATATGCTCTTAATGCTTGATTGTTTTTATTTATCCGTATATATAGTTTCCGTGTTTTTATATCTATGCATTCTTGTCTATGTGTGTTCACGTGCATTTAGAAATATTTAATAAAAATAACAAATAGTTTATCAACATTAAAATCAAAATTTGAACCAGAATGCAAGAATAAAAATGTAGAGTGCATTAATATAAGTCTATATGTTTTTAATGCCTGAGTGCTTGTGTTCAAATGTGCATTATCCAATTCAAGATGTATGCATGCTTTTAAAATTGCTATATTAAAAATTTCTAAACTATTAAAATTACACTCCTGAAAAATGAGATAGCAACACCTAGAAATAATGCATACAGCATCAAGAAAATTTCAAGAGTGATAGTGGGAAGTTAGATATGGAAAGGAATAAATTTGATCTCTCATCTCATCCCATGGCACTTATATTAATCATATAAGGAGCAGCAAACATAGACAACATCTGATGTTTTTCTTGCTTTGTTGCTTTCGAAGAAGCGTAGAAAAAGACTCTGAGACATGGGCAAGATCAACCCTATTAATTAAATCAGAGGAAAATGAGTGTGTTATCAAACTTTATGAACTGGATTTGTTGCAGTGCACAATAGCATCACGTGCTAGGCACAATGTGAGTATCAATGTTGTGTCACACGATGGATCCCGGAATGTCAACGTGCACGTTGAAGAGGATATTATGCACATCAGATCCCACAGAATAATTGATCATTCAAGACCCTTTCTCCACGCCACGTGACAACTGTAGATAATCACCTCTATGAGCAAATGGATTTGTGTACACTCAAACCATACTCAACAAATTGTATGAAGTACATTTATTTTCACAAGTATCAGCAACAGGTGGTACCGTTGACTATTTAACACAGAGCTAAGCAATTAACATATCTGTATTATACAATGGCGTCGATTATCGTTTATGGACAAATCTCGTTTCCTTATGTGGAAGCATGACAATCTTCGACGGATATAACAGTGACCTGGAGAATGCTACAAAACAGCCCATTTCACCAAACGTCAAACTAATCCTATAAGAGACAGCGTGGTTTTAAATGGCATAATGTTTGATCATAAGATTAGTCTGGTACACAATGACAACCGGTTAATATCGGACTGCTATGTCAAGTAAGTTATGAAGACTGTTGTTCTATTCTTGTCACAAAGAGCACCCAAGACGGTAAATGGGTAACAAAACCAACCAGGCCACCTGTCACTCAACGAATTCTTAACAGCCTGACTTGATTTGACATCCTTCCTAGGTATCAAAATTCTTTAGGTCTGGATCCATCGAACAACTCTGGGATTTCATATGACGTACCATGAATCGAGGACTACTAGCTCAAAGCATGGATTCTGTGCTTACAGTGCTAGATGGTGTTTAGCAAAAGCTACCTTAGACAATCATCAGTGAACTAATTGATAGAATACCTTTCTGAATTGTAGCACATTAAACACCGAATAAATTTATTCATAATGAGTTTACTTGTCTGCATTTTAATAATTTTCATATCCATCTCATCACGATCAACTTCTGAAGTTCGCATGACGCTGCAATCATTATTTCTTAGAGTTGCATTTTCACATTTGAGGAGTTTTCGGTTAAAAATCATTTAATTAAAAGTAATACTTTTGAATTACATATAAATGTAGGAATGCGTGTCTTTTTGTTTTTATCTAGATATACAAGAAATAATTCACAAGTTCTTTAAAAAAAAATACCAAATGATACTAAATCGAAAATCTGCACTTTTAACAGCATAAAATAAAAGATCGAATTACATGGATAGAAATTTATGTACTTCCTTATTCATGCGTGAAAAGAGTGAAAATGTTCCTTGTGTAATTATAAAAAAATTTAAATACATAAAATTATTTTTCAAATCTAGTTGAGAGGTTATATTTTTATTGTTTTTCAATACTTTGTTGAATTTTTCAAATGAATTTTTATCAATTGTTTATATTTTTATCACGAAGAAACTATATTCAGTACTAATAAAAGGAAAAAATTGTTAAAGAATAATGGGAATGATATTTCTTAAATGGATTTATTGATAATGTTGATAGATTTAGTTTCCTACGCGCAAATATTGTGGAATTTCTCCATGTATATAAAGATGCCTCATTCTTGTCAAAATTACAATATATTTTCATATCTTCACATTTCAATATATATTTAAAATGCAGAAGTTGAGGAAAATTGAAGCATAGACTTTATCGGGATAAATGATGCACTTTTCATATTAGTAATCTTGTCTGATGCTTGAAGAGAAAGTATAACCAAATTCAGTATAAGGAATAAAAAGCACTTCAAGTTTTATCGTCCCAATAAATTTTGTGTCTATGACAACAATATAATGCCTTCACAATTTTAAATTTGCAATTAAGAAATAGCGTTCTATTCTATTGGCATTGTCTGTAACCCCCTTCTAGCTAATCATGAAAATAACAATAATTTGAAAAAAACTCCAGTCCTCCGCAAACGAATCCATCGGGTTACTTGTGAATGATGTCTGTTTGTGGATTACTAATGTCTGCCTAATTTACCCACCAAATATGAAATAGTTATTTCACTGTAAGCATTCTCATGATCACATTAAACATCACTGTAAGCCCTGACCAATGACAATTTATTAAGGATTTGAATTTCAAAAAATTGCAATTTGATTTCTATATCCCATAACATTTGAAATTTGATATCCACGTGTATTTAAAAAATGCCTTCAGGTATGAGATTTTCGAGGCTTAAATCTTTTTTACGAATATGCATTCTATGTAAAACTTAAGAAAATATCTATATTAATATTTTGAGTAGTTCTTAAATAATAATTGTATATATAAAAATGAAAGCAAAATCAGGATTTATAAATAGTAATAGATATATTTCTTTTCTGTTACAGCAAATTTCCTATTATTCAGTGAAATTACTTAATCATGACTGAATTTCCCTTAAATTTATAAACTGAGATATTGTATTTCATTTTCTATCTTATTGACTGAGATTCCATAATATTACAGAAAAACGTTTTTACGATACTGAAATTTAAGCAATTAAATGACTTATGACTATAATTTATATAATTATTAAATTTAAATTGTTGCCCTAAATTTCAATAACAGATTTAGTTTATCTTTAGTTTTACTTAAATTGAATTTTATTACAAGAAATATATTAAATAAAAGTATTCAAAATAGTTCTTATCTTTAAAACAACTTTCATTTATTTCTGATTACGAAGATTTAATAAAAATTATATAATTATTAAACTATAGTGAAGTGTGTGTCATCATAAACGTGTTTTTTTTTAATTTTATTAAATAGGCTAGTTGTAAATATTTTACGAGCTGGTTTCCTTTTACTGAAATAATTATTTTTTCTTGGATTTTCCTGTCACATGTTACTTATTGATATACTGGATGCGGAAGAAGTTATTGATGATACATAGCGAGACCAAGATTCCTTGGTCTCGCGATGTATTTTATATACATTGAAAAATTAATGAAATATATTTACAAAACAATGAATAAAATTAAAAAAGTGAACTATTTTAAAATGAGTTTTCTTTTAAAATATTTCGAAATGAAATTTGTGACAGCTATAGAAATCTTAAAATCAGCCTCGCACACATCGTGAGCTCGAAGTGAATGAACAAGCATTGCTCCATGCACTGTGGGTAGAAAAATTAAACAAGCTTAATACTTAGTTTGGCGGAGGAATCGAATTCAGTTTAGTCATACACGACGTAATTTCGTGCAAAGTTGATGAAAAGTTCGTAGATAGCTCTTAAAAAGTACTAGTTATCCACATGTGTGCACCATGCAACAGTGGACTCGTTAGCGGTGGGTCTTGAACTTGATAGGTCATTAGAAATCATTAACTTCTTACTACTTATTCTTCTTTTAATGTTTGCAATATGATTGAAAAGTCGCTAAGCGCAATCAATCACTTTGCAATTTTGAACAACGGTCAAGTAACGAGTTCGATACCTGAGCTGGCATAGTCACCACGTCCAATCTACATCTGATCCATCTCTGCCAGCAGTTCCTTTCTCTGATGTGAGAAGAAATATTAAAATGCTAATTTATAATATTTGGAAGGAGTCTTGGAACATGCAGGTCAATAATAAATTGCATGCCATATTTCCATACATCATCTCATTAACAGTTTTACCGATACGAAGTGCTGATGTAAGATTAACTCGCCTTCGTGTCGGACACACACGTTTAACACACAGACATTTGTTTTTAAATGAATTAAATCCTTGGTGTGAAACGTGTGATGAACCATTCACTATATATATTTCAGTTTCATGTCCACATATTTTAACCCATATCGTTTACTCTTTTTTAACTGTGATATTTTAACTTGTGTGATTTGCTTGGAGAACCTCCCCACAGTAACATATTTGCCTTTTTGAGGGCAATAGGCTTTTTACATCATATTTAATTTCTGTCACGTGTGAATTTTTAAAATTATACATACTTTTGATTTCTAATATTTTAATTGGATTATATATAGAGAGAGATTTTTGTGTTTTAAAGTTTTAATGTTGTTTGGGTTTTCAAAAATATAATGATAATAAATAAAGAAAAAAAATATAATATCTTCTTCAAAAACTTTATTCTTGGCGCAGCATGTCCGTTTTTGAACTTTGCACCATAAAACGCAACCAACCATCCTAACCACGTCCCAACAGTGGAAGACATTACTACCATGAACTATTTTATGTGCTCCAGTCGCCATTGGAGAACACAACAAATCTTCTATTGGTTCAAGGTATAGAACTTGCCATTTCACGGTCAAAATAACACAATTCTTTAACTATCTATTCTAAAACCTCACCTAACAACACATCCTATAAATGTATAGATACAATTATCTCTTACTTGGAATTAAACTTGAAGTATTTACATTAACTTCCATGAAAACCCTGATTTTTTTCACGTGTTTAAAGAAATTTCAGCTGAGAAGTATTGTTATAACATTACTTAATGATATTTAAAGAATCATTTTAGCACACAATTTTAGTTTTGAAATTCAATGATTTAAAACCATTTTAAATAATAGAAGAATTCTACAGAAGCATTATGATAGTGAGAAACCCTTTATTTATTAAATATTTATTCTAAAATATATTTTTAATAAAATATGTATTTTAGGCTTCTTTAAATATATTTTTGAGAATTTGTGTTTCAGAAATAATTCTGAAACAAATATATAGTGTAAAATATATTGTTTTAAAAATAACGCATTTTAAAATTAAATATATCTATCTAAAACACCTTTATGTTTTTAAAGGAATTATTTTTCTGTGTTGTATTATTTTTAGATTTTTTTCACGCTTGTACTTAATAATTATATTTAAACTATACAGCCAATTTTATTTGTGTATTTATTCTTATAGGGATGATTTTAAACAGTAAACAGTCAAATAATTTTTTTTTAAATTTTAATCATATACCTGCTAGATATTTATTAACAATTAGTTCTTTATGATATCCATGACTGAGGAAATATTTTTAAACATCCAATTCCATTAGAATTAGAATTTTATAGCATTAATTTATATTAATTATGGTTTCTAAATAATAATATAAAATTCTGGAGACATTTTCAAAAATTCGGATTGTTGTAAAGTTTCAAAACAAATAAATTTTATGTAAAATAGGGCTTCATTAAACTCTAGATTAAATTTCCAAAACGTTTTGAAGTAAAATGTAAGTTGATATCACAAACCCTTATTTGAAAAACTAAAAAAGCAAATGCTCGTTAATGGAAATAACAAGATAATAATCGAAATTCGAGAAGTTCAAATTAAAAGAATTAAATTTTATTAAATAATATATAAGAATAGGATAAGTTCAAGCTAAATAGATAATATATTATTTTAAATTTTGCTATTACTTTGAACTTTATTATTTTTTAAAGAAATTCCTATTTTAAAAGGTCCAATATTCTTTACAATGCATCTATTAAGCTAATTACTTATGTATCTTTAAACTATTTGAAAAAATGAGGTTGAATTTTTTTTAATCCTTAATTTACTCTTCCTTTTAAATTAGTAATTCATAGGATAAAATTCAGCTTATTTATCCTTTATTAAAAATACCTTATTAGTAAATAAGAAATGAAGTTAAATATCTTAAAAAATGAAGGGAAATTCTTCTTATTTTACAATAATAAAGAATTTTAAAATAGTATTTTAAGCAAACAGAAAAGTTATCAATTTTATCTTAGTCAAATTTAAGCTACAGAAGGAATTCAGTTATCATGCAATGCATTGTCAGTCTTTACTGGATAAAAAGGGAAGTGCGCATTTTTCATCCTTTAGCGTTATTTTTGTTCAGTCTTTTCTTCTAAGCAGATTGGGAAGAAAGTTGAGGTAAAACCTTTAGCAATGAGGATGAATAGCTTTTCTCCTTCAGTAACACAATCCTCTTCGACACAAAGGTAATCTCAATGGAGGAACCATGTGGAGAGTTTTCCGAAGTTTCTTTATACATAGAAACATTTTGGAAACAGTTAGAATTTTCTTCATCAGATGATAGCTAAATTAAAAATGCTATAAAAACGTCCGTTATTTTTCAACATATTTAATTTTGCTTTAACTAACCATGTAGTCTTAAATTGAATTTCTCTTTTTTCTTTAGTTATTACTATTATTTGTTGCTGGTGTTTCCAAATTGTGGTGCGCTGTTCCACTTTTCCAACAGAACTGTATTTGGTGTGGAATCCGACTTCTTCAGTACACACACACCCCGTTTATAGGGTAGGCAACCATTCACACCTCATTCACACACAAGGAAAGGACAAAGACAGGATAGAGAGAGAGAAAGTACATCCATGCCTGAACCGGCATTCGAACCCAGGGCCTCCCTATCCGTAGTCAGGCACGCTAACCACTAGACAAATTGGCCGGCAATACTATTATTTAATTGCATAGATAAGGAAGACAGTCAATGGATCAAAATGTTTTTAAATTATGTGTTCAAAGAGAAATAGTCATTTCAATGACAAATTGAACTAATAGTCTTTTATATCCTAAAACTTTAAAAGGCAGATTAGTAAAGGAAATTAATATGATATTATTTAAAAACATTCTATATGATTTTTGATTAAAAAAATAAGATAAATGTATACATGAATATTTAAAAATGATGTGTCGATATTTTTTAATAATTGATATGCAGCTTTAAAATTAACATATGTTAATTTTGATTTTAAATTTATTTGTATTCAAGAGTAAAAGTGTTT
Source organism: Latrodectus elegans (assembly GCA_030067965.1). Taxonomy (NCBI): domain Eukaryota; kingdom Metazoa; phylum Arthropoda; class Arachnida; order Araneae; family Theridiidae; genus Latrodectus; species Latrodectus elegans. The sequence goes on along the minus strand of CM057820.1, from coordinate 47,645,168 downwards.
GTAAAAATATATGTTAATAGTGGTAATTGATGTGTGTTCAAAATGTTTCATGTAATTTGTTCAAATTCTTCAAGAGTTTATAAAATGTCTCTGAATACACTTTTTCTTTGATCGCTTATGTAATAAAAAATAACCAAGACATGTATTAACTAGAGAATATTATTTAAAATAATTATAATTAGAGAACATTATATAAAATAACCAAGAGATAAAAGAAAGATCAAGAGATTTATTAATAAATAATCTTCCTCGATGACATTTTAAATTTATATCAAGTCTGTAAAGTTGAATACTTTTATTCATCTTGCAAAAAATATCCCCGAAATAGTACGAAATATGAGTTTATTTACATGGAAATTCAATTTAATTTGGTAGCGGTTAAAAAATTACTATGTATGAGATTAATACCAAATTATTATACTAATTGTTATTTAAAACTACCAAAAATTACAAATTACATAAAAGCATTTCTGGTGTATATGCTTATATTTTTATACTAGGTCATACAAACATACACCAGCAATCTATATTCATAAATATTGATAACCAAAACTTAGAGATGAAGCAAAAAAGAACATAACAGTAGAGGGAAATATGAAAGCCCTATTTCAGAGATAAGCAACGATCCAAATAAAAAAGGCAAATATTTGGTATAGGTAATGTATTTAGCGATACATGTGAGCTTCGGCCTATACCTTGAAATTACACTACTGGCCATTAAAAATTCCTACACCAAGAAGGCGATATGCTACAGACGTGAAATTTATACGAAAGGAAGAAGGTGCTGTGATATGCAAATGATTAGCTTTTCAGCGCATTCAGACAAAGCAGGCGCCAGTAGTGACACCTACATTGTGTTTAAATGAGGAAAATGTTCAGCCGGTTCCTCATACACAAATTGCATTTGAACGTTGTTGCCTGGTGAAAAGTTGTTGTGATGCCTCGTGTAAGAAGAAGAAATGCGTACCAGCACGTTTCTGACTTTGATAAAGGTCGAATTGTAGCGAACCGGGATTGCAGTTTATCTTATCGCAGTATTGCTGCTCGCGTCGGTCGAGATCCAATGACTGTTAGCAGAATATGGAATCCATGGTTTCAGGATGGTAATACAAGACGCCATGCGGGATCTCAACGGCCATCAACGGATCTTACGGAACAGTTCGACGACGTTTGCAGCAGCATGGACTCTCAGCTCGGAGACCATGGCTGCGGCTTCCCTTGACACTGCGTCATAGACAAGAGCGCCTTCAATAGTGTGATCAACGACGAACCTGGGTGCACGAATGGCGAGACGTCATCTTTTCAGATGAATCCAGGTTCTGTGTACATCATCATGATGGTCGCATCCGTGTTTGGCGACATCGTGGTGAACGCACACTGGCAGCATGCATTCGTCATCGTCATACTGGCCCATCACCTGGCGTGATGGTATGGGATTGGATACACGTCTCGGTCACCTCTTGTTCGCATTGACGGTGCTTTGAACAGTGCACGTTACATTTCTGGTGTGTTACGACCCGTAGCTCTATCCTTTATTCGAGCCCTGCGAAACCCTACGTTTCAGCAGGATAATGCCCGACCGCATGTTGCCAGTATTGTACGGACCTTCCTTGATACGGAACATGTTCGGCTGTTGCCCTGGCCAGCAAGTTCTCCAGATCTTTCGCCAATGGAAAACGTCTGGTCAATGGTTGCCGAGCGACTGGCTCGTCACCAAACGCCAATCACTACGGTTGATGAACTGTGGCATCGTGTTGAAGCTGCATGGGCATCTGTACCTGTACATGCAATCCAATCTCTGTTTGACTCAATCCCCAGGCGTATAACTGCTGTTATTATTGCCAGAAGTGGTTGTTCTGGGTACTGATTTCTCAAGATCTATCCAGCCAAATTTTTTGAAAATTTAATCACTAGTTATTTCTAATATAATATATTTGTCCAATAAATATCATTTTGTTATCTGCATTTCTTCCTGGTGTAGCAATTTTAATGGCCAGTAGTGTAATAGGTTCAGAATACTTGCCCATCAACAAGCGCTTCGTAATTTCGAATCACCCTCAGGTGACGAGGTCACAAACTGAGCTGGCTCCTTTTTCTATATCTAAGACACACGAGCAGAAGGACTTTGAATGTTACAGATTAATGAGAATACGTTCTTAACACACAGAGTTCCAACAACCCAGTAAGAGAGAATGTGGTCAACATCCCAATTAATGCTTGCTGTAAATGAGGCTTCCTTTTGCTGATGTTAATGTGAAGCGGCATGAAGTTAATGTGAAGCTTGATATAGGTATAGAAAAGTCGAATACTTCTAGAGCTCTATGTAGTTGACTGCAAGGCACATAGCATAAGAACTGCGAACTTCTTTTACCTTTCAATATAATTAAAGGGAAATTATTTTTTTAGGTGGCAATAATCCTATATTTCGTTATAGTGAAACTGAATATCAAAGAATAATTAGTAGGATTGAAAAGATGCAATGACAGAAGACCCCTAGCATAAAGTTTCCTGAATTTGAAATGTATTTCAAATAACACGAACAGATATTTGTCCCTTAAGCAATAATCACCCAGGGACAATACTCATAGTGAATGGTTTTGATATTGTCTTTTAAATGGAAAGAAGCAGAGGACAGAGAGGGACTATAAATCATATGAAATTGAATATTGGACGTCCGATGTCGTGATACTCACTTTGGACAGAAAACTGGTTAAAGATCTTATGTATCCTTTTCTAACTGTATAGCACGTTTTTATTAATTCTTATTTTTTTAACTGCTAGGCTCTTTTTTGTAATTGCTAAAATAAAGGAGCTGAGATTAGCAGAAGAGGAATCGTGTGCTGAAAATACTAGAAATTTGACGACAGATTCTAAAATTTACCATATATGATAGGAAAAACAATATGCATCTTGTTTTGCAACATCATCGAAAAGAATTTTTTTTTTTTATATGGGACAAAAGCTTTTCAATCCTGTTCATTTACTACATTGATTTTAACTTTTCAAAAAGATTCTACAAAAGGTACTTTTACGTTGTATTGAAACTTTTATGCATAATGTGCAACTGTTTGTCTATCTGAATTTGTTGATGAGAGATAAAATTAAATAGGATATTTTCATAATTTTAATTACTTGATTTTCTCATTCTTATCAAATCTAGGTAAAAAAAATTTATTTACAAAAAATACGACTGTAAACACTTTAAGGGAAATTCAGAAGTATAAGGTTCGTAATTAGAAATTATGGTCTAAAAATTAGATATGCAGCGATACTTTCTCTCATTCAGGTATAATACTGCTACTCCATGCTATAGATCTAAAACTATAGAATAAAAAACCTTACGCAACATGGTATTAAATATTGCGAATAGTAAATACACTTTTAAGTTTTAATAAAATGATTTGGAGTGGTTTGAAGAAACTTGAATCTTGTGGTACCTAATGATAGACCAGAACTGGGTAATTGGCAAAATGGATACTCCAGTTTATAAGAAAAAATATATCTTTAATAATGAATATAGATTACCAAAAGCAGAAATATGTTTGGTAAAGTTAAGGTAGTAAAAAAAAAATATACATTTTCTATTGTTCAACAATTTTTGTGATATTTTGATGTAACTTCTTTTAAACTTATAAATGATACATAAATGGAAAATATTTTCTCCTATAATCTATCTTCATAGAAAATCAATCATCCACTAGATTTATTTCTATTAATTAACTAACCAATGTCAGTTGTTCACCAATGGGAATAATTTTCCTTTTTCAGTAAATCTTCAAAATGCTAAATTTTTTGTAGTCTTAAATTATATTGCGCAATTTTTGCAAGAAATTCATTGTTATTCTCTGCTTTCTGTACTTTGGTACCAAGCGTTTGAGAATTAGTTAATTTCTATTTAATAACACATAAAAAAATAATTCCTCTTAAAATGGAATTACTTAATAATGTTTTCTGATTCTAATCAGTAATAAATGTATTATACTATCTCATTCTATTAGGAAAAATTTATTTATTAAGAAATACCTGACGAAATTCCTTAAGATTTCCCCCTGAAATATATAAGATCAAATTCAATAAGTCAGCCATTGAAATTATTTTACATACAAAAATCATAAAATACAAAAGTGTAAGATAGATAGTGTTTAAAATAGAAAAAGTTAAACAATTAATCATTTGAATAATTACTTTAGACGTTACAACAATCCTGATACAAGATAATTGCTAGATAAGTAACATTAATTTGAACTTCAACACTTACACAAAAGAAAATAACAATCCCTTTAAGAAGTATAAACAAAAATTTATCATAAATATCCCTCTTAATGTACCACATATTGATGTAAATATAAATTTATTTTCATAAACTTCAGATACAAACTTATATGTACGTACATTATAAAATTATAAGACCACTATAGCTCTTATGATTTTTATTATGAATACAATTTTTTTAAATTAAATTATAGTAAAGTAAATATCGAAAATATATTATTTTAAGAGATATATTAAGTATTTTATTAATTTTAAAATTTTTTCATTGAAATATCTGTTACCATATTATAAGACAACAATTTAAAACTATCTTTTGTACATAAGTAAAAAAATATTGGTCCACTAATTGGTCCATTAATTCGACACATACATAGCGGTACATGTGAGCCCGTGACTGTACCTTAAAGTTAAGGGGTTCGGAATACTCACCAAGCATTTCGTAATTCTGAACTGCTGTCAGGTGACGAGATCACACCGAAGCTGGCACTCTGTTCTTCACATCTACGCCATACCAGCGTAAGGACTTTGTTTCAGATTAATTTCGAGATACATCCCCAACTCACGGAGCTCCAGCAACCATGTGAGAGTGAAAATGGTCACCCTCCCAATCTCTGCCCATGACAAATTATGCTTCCCTTTGCTGATTTTACCGGTAAGCTGCGTTAAACTAATGAGTCATTAGAGTTATAATTCGTATATAGAATCCTATTGAAAATATTATCTGCATAAAACTGACGAGTTAAATGACATCCTAACTTTTTTTCATTGAATTCAAGTTTGGACAATCCACTATCCAGGTTAGGGCCTTAATTACTCTTTTCTGTGACCAATTTTTAGTAAGGGTTATTTATTGTCATTTTATTGAAGTTACTAGTGGCGATCCTTCTAAAAGTCAATTAGAGAAATTGTTGAATGTGGATGAAACAGTGACGATAACAGATACAGCTATTATACAGAAAATACTTTCAGTTTCCATTTCCAATGATTTGTAAAAACTGCCTACACTATCTGAAATCCACCTACACTATTACTAAATTAGATATGATCTATGGAAGGAATCTCTAACTGCTTTTCGTAAAACATAACAGTAGTAAATAAAACCACTCGAGCTATCTAAAGGGAATTTCTTTTCTTTTTGGAAAAATAACTTCCAGTTCTTTTCCTTCCAGTTTGTTTAAGTTATGATGTGGAACGGTACTTCTCTTCAGAAAAGTATCGTTCCAGATCATAACCTTCTTAGCCATTTTCATCCAATTTAATTTTCGTTTTATTTGATTTCTGAAGAACAACGTAAGAATTTGATCTCCAAGTAAGTCTTATTATTGCATGTTGGATAATTTTAGTTGCCCGTAGAATCATTTCACGATTTATGTTTTCTCATCAATGAAGAATCATTTCGCTAAGTTATACTTAGTTACAATCATGAAAATTCATCTCTTGCTTCAATCTGATGATTCACTCTTTCTTCCAAATCTCTTAAATGTTCCATAAAAATCTCTTTTGCATTAAACTTTATAAATAGCAGTTTAAATTTCAAAACAAAGTTTTAATTTTAAATCAATAATTTACTAAGTAACAAAAAAACAATGAGCTACATAGTAAGCAACAAAAAATGCTTAAACAATAACTTAAATACTCATGTTTTGTTTGATCTCCCTTTCAAATTTACAGAACTCATAAAACCGAATTTTTTAAACTTCTTGCTCAAATAATTCTCTTCCAAGAAGCATTCTGAATTCCCTCATAAAAACAAGTTAAGACAGAATTTAAAATTGTGGGGAAAGGGTGCTTTAAAAAGTGATGTTCTATATCTATGTTACTCATACACTGAGATTTCAAAAAATTGTTTGCTGAAAACAAATTCAATTGTTTTTCATTGAATGATTTATTTAAAAAAATATTTAACTTATTTCAACTGCCTTAGTCTTTAAAAATTACTTTTTTGAAGTTTACTATTTAAATAAATGATATTTTATGTGTTCTTATAATTTAGATTTACACACTGCATATATATCTATGCATAATAAAAACCTTCAATATACAAATAATCTTAAAATTCCTTTCAAGTTTTTGTAAATCAAAAAAAAGAACATGAATTTAATTTTTTCAAAAGAGACTAACAACATCTATGTTATTAAGTTCACTTCCTGTATAAGGTTTGACTCTAACGTTTTTCCTGGCGCAGCATGTCCAATCTTGCAATTTCCAACGATTTGTACCTTGCTCAATAAAACCCAACCAACAAGCTAACGTTTTTTCTTTTTTCAATTTTTGCTACTAAATATGTGAAATTGAGACACAGGTGCCGTATAATTCCAAGATGGCTAATTCTGAGATTTTTTTGGCGGATTTTCTTTTGTACCTGGCAATCTGGTTTTTATTACGTTATAGAGATGGGAGACCTATAGAAATTATGCAATAAATTCTATTTTTGCAACCCTAGTATTTACGTCATCGCGCACGTCCCAATACGTCATCTAGGCAGCATTTCTTCATCGCGAAAAAATTCAGAATTTGAAACCCTGGATTATACAGTGCCGTAATGGCACTGTATAATCCAGCGAAATAGCTTTTAATTTGCCATTATACATCTGATGTCATATGGTGCCAATAGCATACCCAAAATATTTCATCGCACAGCAAGTTAGAAAACATAATCGATACTGATCGTTAAAGTCATTTTTATTGTTATTTCTTAAAATAATGCCGAAAATCATTAAAAATATCTCACAGCCATCAAATCATATAAGGATATATCACATCCATATATTTCAGATATATCTAAAAATTACGATACTCTATGATTCTTCACACAGTTCTACTTAAAACGTTACTTTTTCAAACCATAATCGCCATAACTTTAAAACAGTATATAGGTTTACTTGCTTTTCATTGCTGTTATGGTCACTTAACGTATTTAAAGAAACCAATAGTGTCAATAATTTTTACTCTTTTAGTATTGAAAATGCAAAGCTTTTCATCAAAAAGGAATTTATGCTTGACAAATGATTTGTAAATTTGATTTTTGTGAAAATCGCAAGAAAAAGGAAGGCAATATCAAGGCGGAATATCCTTGAAATTTTGTTCTCTGCTTTTGGGGAAGAATTTTTCTCCACTTTTCAACATCGATAGTTATTCCAATAATTATTAACGTTGAGATAATATTTAAATTTTTTATAACCATTTTACCTGACATTAGTTCAGTTTGTTTGCAGAAATAGGATAATCAGTGCTCTATAGTATTATACGTCTATATAGTTATATCATTTGGAAAGTTTCTTATCGAAGACTTGTGGTTGAAATAAAGCTAAACTTTTTGTTCATCAGTTACTGCTCTGTTGTTGTTACTTATCTCAAGTTGACTAGCTAGACTAGACAACCCCCATAAAACCAATACAGTTACTGCTGTAATAATGTTATCAATTTTTTTATTTAATTTTCAAATTTTGTAAATATAATTAGATTTACTATGTGAAATAGAAAAGGAATCTCATAAGTCCAAATCAGTTTTGAATTTGAAAAAAATTTCACGTGCCATTCTTCCATACATAAATTGGATAACCGACCCTTTAATTGTACTTCTCAGTAAACAAAAAATAAAACGGATTGTTAATTATCTTAATTTTGAGGATTTTGTCAAGAAATGTGATCGAAAATGGATTTTAATACTGTGTTTCATCCTTGTACCAATTTATTTCTAGTTGTATATCTTATATTATTGAACCTTTGTATCGTGGATTTTTAGCTATTATATTTTTAAGTCCAACTGTATATCAAGAAATCTATATCGCATGCTATTTATAGCTTAAACGCTTCAAAAATTCAAAAAATAAAATTATTTTCTTAGTAGAGAGAGAGAGAGAACGATAACACTGAATGTTTAACTCTTAGAAACGATAACTCTTAAAAAATATGTGCATATACTCCTAACATATTTATCACGGAGTGGCATAATAGTTATTATTTCTGTAGAGCAGATATATTGATTTATAAGACAGACAATTTTTTAAACTGAGCATTTAACGTTTAATTTTTAGATTCAATAATGTATTATTAGAATTTTATACGGAATTCATGGCATACAATAGAGGTGTCGGCAAACCCTGGACTGTACTTAGTTTTGAATACTTGCCCATCACTAAGAGCCTCATAGATTTGAGGCGCTTGTTTTTATTGATACTTCCTCACTTCCACTCCCGGACCCTATGTATCACAGTCAGGAAATAAGGTCACATCTGAGCTGACACTCTTCTTTCTACATACACACCAGCGGAAGGACTTCACACATTAACGTGGACATGTCTCCAACCCACGGAACTCCATTGGAATCATTCTCCCAAGCAATGATGCTTCACTTGGCTGATTTTTACGAGAGAGACGTGAAGCTGGTCTGAAGCCACGTGAAATGACTGAGCCTCTGGAGCTCACATTTCATTACAGATCGACCATCTTACTAATTTACAAAGTTTACTAATTTTTCTTATACTAAATATCAAATGAACTATAGATAAATGTGTTTATTTAATTTCCAGTTGAGAATGTGAATGTGATAATTCAAAGCTTTCTTAAATCTTCATACAGGTAAGTTTAGGTAACAATATAAAGTCCACAATATCTTTGTGTTTGTTGTATTCATTAGTTAATAAAATTTATTGCTAAGTAAATTTCTTAAGAATCATTTTTAAAATTATGCTTTCTTGTTGAAAGCGTTTTAATTTCTTACCCATCGACTTTACGTTAGTTATATTTTTTCTATTTGTTTTCTTATGTTTGAAAAATTAGAGATTGCATTACTCCGACATCCCCTTCTGAGTTTTAATTTTCATTCTTTTAAATATTTCACATTTTTTTCACAATATTTTATAAATTTTTAAAGTAATTAAACAAAGATTTCGAAAATTATTAGTTATTGCCATCATGTTTACTGACTATAATAAATTTTAATGCAATGAGATTTATTTTCCATGTGTATGAATTTTAATCCAGCTTTGTATTTGTTTCCTCTCCGAATATTGGACTAAAATTTATTTTTTCACAATCTTTTTATCACTTCCAAATGTAAGAACTAATTTGCATTGCAGAATTCACAAAATTGTATTCAATTCTTGACCGCTTAAGTTAAAATTATTGTAAGCAAAAATTTGTATATCGGTTTAGATTTTAACCGATGTTTTCTATTTTCTACTAGCAAGTTTTGTTTTCTGTCTTCCTGTAAGAATAAATTTTAATCCAGCTTTGTATTTGTTTCCTCTCCGAATATTGGACTAAAATTTATTTTTTCACAATCTTTTTATCACTTCCAAATGTAAGAACTAATTTGCATTGCAGAATTCACAAAATTGTATTCAATTCTTGACCGCTTAAGTTAAAATTATTGTAAGCAAAAATTTGTATATCGGTTTAGATTTTAACCGATGTTTTCTATTTTCTACTAGCAAGTTTTGTTTTCTGTCTTCCTGTAAGAATAAATTTTAATCCAGCTTTGTATTTGTTTCCTCTCCGAATATTGGACTAAAATTTATTTTTTCACAATCTTTTTATCACTTCCAAATGTAAGAACTAATTTGCATTGCAGAATTCACAAAATTGTATTCAATTCTTGACCGCTTAAGTTAAAATTATTGTAAGCAAAAATTTGTATATCGGTTTAGATTTTAACCGATGTTTTCTATTTCTACTAGCAAGTTTTGTTTTCTGTCTTCCTGTAAGAATAAATTCAAGTTGTATAAATATCTCGTCAATCAATACTTTGTTACATTTGCAGAAATGTTTACTCTCTGAAAGCAGATTTTCAAACATGTTTAACATATGGCACTCCTCATCTTTTATTCACTATAATGCTCATTTCTAAATAGATCATAACTTGTGGATTTGAGAATATATTTGGCTTCCCCTTTTGAACTGTTTGAATAACTGCGCTATTTCTGGAAAGTAATTTGAGAATCAATAAACGATTTACTTTTAAAGGACAAATAGAATTCGTCCACCATTAAAATTGACTTATTTACTTTGGTACTTTGCCTCGTAAAGTATATTTATATGCGCATCTGTTTCAGAATTTAAAGTCTAAATCATTTTACCACAAATTATCATTGTTTTAATACACGAAAATCATTGGCTCCATACATTTCACATTGATAATACCATTTGGTTTTTGATAACTGTGTAGGGCATAAATTTAACATGAATTTCATTCGAAATGCATTCAACTTTTCAAAAATTTTAAATGTGCTTAAAACTGACATCTCATACTTTCATAATTTTAATTTTTCCATGCTTTCTTAAAAGTTTAGTTCGTTTATAATAATATAAAAGTCAGTACATTTAATTGCTTTTCCACCGAAAAGATTTGTTAATTTTTTTATTAGGAAATTCAATGACTTACATTTTATTTAGAAATCACCCACTAACGAAGAGAAAAAAGAATTACTATTTCACCTTTTATTTAGAAATCACTATGAAATGTTGAAAATTTTCAATTAAGTTTTCGTTATTAATTTCAAATTTGAATCGAAATTTATTTTCCTCTAGAATAAAAAAAAAACTCACTGTCGATTTTTAGTTACCAGTGTAAACAGGAGACCCTAATATTAATTGATATGATCATTTTTTCTCTCTTTTGTTTAATTTTCCTTATATGATTAGAATTATTTCATGCTTTTTCTGCAATATATTCTAGCTTGTTTCTGTCCATCTTTTCAGTTATCCTCTGGAAGTCAAAATCTTCATTATAAAATTTGAAATGCAACCAAATGCTTATTAGGTATTTTTAAATACCTTAATATTATTTTTGGAGGAATTATCTTCCTCTGCAACAACATGTCTCAAATTTTCGATAAACGATATTTACCACTATAACAGAAGAAATACGGATAAAAAAATAGAAATTATCTCAATAGCAATCTTTCTCGCTATAGAAGGAGAAAACAAATCACTCATTTTGATTGATGTGGTTTATCTTTAATTAATTAGTGTCAAGTGTAAAACAGAAACAGTTTTCTACCATTTGCAATGAAGTTATTTCAAAATTTAACAAAAGCTTTAAAGGGAAGGAATTACGAGGCAATTGAAACTTCTGTTACCCACAAAATATTTGTCTTGCATTTCATCTACTATTTTCTTAATTCCTTACCCCACTATTTGCGAAATTGCTAGAAACACATATTTTAGTCAAGAATGCCTATAATTTTGATCAAAGCATATACGATCCATATACAATTCGAACACATAATCAGTTTCGGTAAAAGCCTAGTTAACTGTAGGGGGTTTAACACGATTTCCAATTTTTTTCCAAGCCCTGCACAGTTACCTCGCCTACCTAAATTACGTCATTACGCGCACTATCCTATTTCCAAATGCCAATCACGTGTGCCATTTCGAATTTTTCATTACAATTATTTACTACGTAATTATAAAAATGCTGGTGACTAGAAAAAAATTTACCGAAGATTATAATAAGAAACAAATATAAACTAAATATCAGGTAGTCTGCATGGAGAAACTGACGGGAAATAAAGTTCGGGCAGTGACACCCACCTTAAAAAAACATCAGTGAAAATAGAATCTAACCCGGAGTGAATCCGTCAAAAAAGCTAAATTAATAACGTAAATAAAATACATTTTTATAATAACTCATGTTTAGGTCTTACAATTTAAGGTAAGCCTAAGCCCGCATCAAATATTTCACACAATTCTCAATGAATTGTGTAAGTTATTAGATACAACAGCAATTTTTTATTTGAATAACAGAATAAATATTAATATAAAACGCAGCTCTTCAATTTATCACCATCCATAAATTTCATTCTCTAGATACACACAGATACTAAAACTCAATTTTACACTGAAAAAATTTGAAAAGAAATTTAATTTTTATAAACTTAAAATAAAATTTCAAAATAAATTTCACTTATTAAATTTTAAAATTAAAAAAATAAACTTAAATTCAATTTTAAGTTGTGCAAATGAATACGATATTTTCAAACTAAATCACACTTCAAAAGTTTGTAATCAAATAAAACCAAATCACTAATCAATTGCTCTAAAGGTTATTAGCGCACAAAACAAATTTTGAGAATGTATACAATCAGGCTACATCATAAAACGGAAATTATGTCATACAAATGCATTCCGATGCATTAAGCCACTTTGACACATTTTATCTCACTCACTGTCACCTAGGCTTCAGCTGCCAACAGATACTTGCATATGATGCCATTGGATCCTCGCGGACAAAATTGTCTGCTTACTTTCTTGAGAGAAATTGAAAACAAATATGAGTTCCGATTCATTTTGTGAAATATACGCACTAAATCCTTATAAATTAGTTTTAATCATTTGCTTAAAGAAGTGAAGAGAAAAAGATCTGCACATCAAAATAGACTTGTGGTTTAAAAAAAAATTTCTATTTATGCATTCAATTTTCGTGGGTCTCAAAAGGTCTCTACTGGAGCTGTAGATAACGAATAAAAACTGATACGTTTTTCGTCCTTAGTTGTCTTCTCCTCTTCGAAGTGACAGCATCTAATTTCATTAATAACATGAGCAATATAATTTAACCTACAATTATAACAATCTAATTTTTTTTCACGACAAAATTTAGTTATATTTCAAAAAGAATATCAGATAAAAATTTATGTTAGTTGAAATCATTAGATGAAATTTTGTTAAAGTGATGAAATTTAGTTAAATCATTAGTTGAAATTTTGACATTTTTAACGAGAGTACAAACACTCGAACAAAGGAAAAGAATATTTAAAATAATAAATCTGCTTAATCATCCTGAAAATTCTTACCAAAACACTCAAGATATAAAGAGCAGATGAACAAAAAATAATTTATAAATTAAACACATAATAAATTAGAGCATTAGTTGCGATGTCACTAAAATTTAAAAATATTAGTAAATGTTATTGCAACAAGCAAGACCATCTCTTTTCGAGTACAGTTCTTGCACTCACAATATGTTTTACAAATTTAACTTCGAAGTCAACGAATTTAATTTTATTTACGCCAGGTACTATGAAAATCAAAGTCCAAATTAATAAATATAATTTTAACATACAAATTATTTTTCTTGCTATGATTGAAAGTCAGTTGTTTTCAAAAAATATGTAATATTTCCTCTAAATATTTGAGTTCTGATTCATTACATCATTTTGTAATGATACACTGAAAATAGATTCACACTATTAAAAAAGTAGAAAATCTTAATTAAAATATTGAATTACATATAAAAAATTGTTTTCTTATTTTATTCAATTAATTATTAATTTATATAATTTAATAATAAAAATTAGATGTTTCTTATTCAGATTTTTTGTTTTGATTGTAATGATTCATATTCATAATTTTGTTACCTGAATTTTGATTCATTACTTTAGAGAATATTATAGTAAGTAGATTTTTACAGACATGAAAATGATTAATGATATAAAATGCAATATATTATGTCATTTGAGAGTGAAGTTAATTTTCGTGCCCATTAATTTCGCGAACAATTTATGCCTGGTGTCTTCAATCATCTGCAGATTTTCTACTTTTCTTATAGTATTTTTCAAAGATTCCTAATTTTGTTACTTCTTGAATCAAAAAGCCATAAACTTTGTAATTCAAGAAAAAATATTTTACTTTTAAAGCTGTCAGTATATATATTTAAGAAATATTTTTTGTAGTAAGTAAAAACTGTTACAAAATAAATCTCAAAGAACTATTTCACAAAAATTTTAATTTCTTATGAGACGCAAAATGATAGAGTACTAAAAAATGAATAAAAGTCATTTATTTCTTTGTGTTTTACTTTAAGGAAATTGTTGAACTTACCTATTGACTGCTCACTTTCCACAGATTTGAAAGAGTGATCCGAATTATATATAGATAGTTTTCGCAAAACTCAAAAGTTCCAAGAAAACGAAGTTGAAATAATCTTTTGAGTTTAATATTTTCTACAAATACATTTATTGCAACTGCCCCTGAATCATAAATTTAATTTTTATATTTTTTTAACACATGAAATATTGGTTATTTGTAATTATGTACTGCGCAATGCTTTCATAATTAGTGCTTTGAAACATCGTTTAATGTTCTTACTGCCCATCAATCTTATAGTTTCATTAAAAGTTCTTAATTTGAAGACACGTGACTTTTATTAAAATATAACGTAATTTTTCTGATTGTACAAATTATGTGATTCAAATTAATATTTTGATTTTTTATTTATGGAAAAGATAAAACATGCAAATTTTAAATATGGTCCATTTTTCAATTTAAAGAAAAATTTCTTGTGGAGGATTCACTTTTTTGATAATGATGATGAGTAATATACTTCTGGACTTTAGGGAAATTTCCTGTTTAATTCATTGTGTGAATTTTCATTGTTAATTAAATGAACAAAAAATTTATTCGTGCTATTAACTAAATTTTCTAATAATAAATGCAATTTAAATTAATGAAAGGTTTTTGAAAAATTATTATAAGGAATATTTATAAAATTATGTTTAATACAATTTGTAAATAAAGAAAAATCATTAGTTAGTGAAACATTCAGTACATATTTTCATTAATTTTGATTTTAATAAAAAAGTAAAAATAAAAACAATTAATTCTTAAGTAGCATTTGAAATTTTTAAACTCAGAATTTTAAAAACACTATTCACTTAAAAGTTGCCAAACATGTATCGAAAATATCTGACGTCAGCGAAACTTTGAAAAGTAAATTGCACTTAAAAAAATTTGATAAAGAATTTTACAAATTCAGTATTTCCAGAGAGTTTAAGATAATTTTTGTACTGGAGTTTAAATCAATATTTAATTTAATACGGTTGAAATTCGTGCTGTTTCTATTTATATTTATTAAAGTTCAAAAACAAATATTTTAATAGATTTCTCAAACATAATACACCGCTGGCCACCCAAATTGCAAAACCAAGAAAGACAAGAGATATCACAACCAAATTTAATTTGTAGTTACATGTTGACCAAGTATCAAATGCTTACATTTAGACTTCTGTGAAGAGTGGCTCCTGGCAAAATCAGTAACCTGAGTAGCCACCATTGTTGGAGATCACCGCTATCTCACACCTCTGCATTGATTCATGGAGACTTTGGATGTTTTCTGAGGCTAGAGCAGATCAAGCACCTTTCCCACGTTGCCAAATTTAATCTGGTGTGCCAGCTGGAGATGTTATCTGCGTCAATCGTTGAGCAAAAATGGATTACGTGTTTTCCATCGGTGAAAAATCCGGAGATTGAGCCGGCCGGGGAAGTAATTGTTATTGTTGTTCTCGTGTGCCAGCTAGGTTGGCAAATTAGGGTGCGCTACTCCACTTTTCCAACTGAACCGTATTTGATGTGGAGTCTGACTTCTTCAGTGCACACACATGCCATAGGGACCCGGTTATAGGGTAGGCAACCATTCACACTTCACTCACACACAAGGAAAGTACAAAGACAGGATAGAGAGAGAGAAAGTACATCAATGCCTGAACCGGTATTCGAACCCAGGACCTCCCTATCCGTAGTCAGACAAGCTGATCACTAGACAAGCTGGCCAGCAGGGAAGTAGTTCAATATGGCAATTGACAAAGAACCCTTGGACAATGCGTGCCACATGTGGTCGCACATTATTGTGTTGAAATATGGCTTTGGGCTAGTCCTGAAGGTAAGGAAGGGCAACTGGCTCCAACGTCTCGGAGATGTAGCGATGTCTATTTAAAGTACTGACAATGCCTACTACCGGAGTGTGAGAAGGATATCCAATATCATTCCATATCGTAATGCCCGGTGCAGGACCAGTGTGGCGGTGCATAACGCAGCTGCTTAGCATCCTCTCTCCACGGTGTATCCAGACTCGAATAAGACCATCATGGTGCTGCAGATAGAAACATGACTCGTCAGTAAAAACAACTTCATTCCATTCTGCCGTTCACATCCTTCTTTCGCACCATTGACAGTGGAGACGTCTGTGGTTTTGCGTTAAGGGTAGACGAAGCAATGAACGTCTTGTGGACAGACCACTCTGCTGTAAGCGGCGTCGAATGGTACGCGCAGACGCTGGATCTGAGTGCAGACTGAATGTACTGTACTATGATTCGTGATGTGGATGAGTTATTCATCACTGCCATTCGCACAATTTGCCTGTCATCAAGTGAAGTGGTGAACTGAAGTGGATGCGATTGAACACGTTTGTTCGTCGTACCCGCCAGCATCCAACAATCACTTATCCGCATTATAGTTGTTTGTTTTCGTCCAACATGACTACCGATTTCCCTGAAAGATAATCCTTCCTCTGACGGACTCGGATACTTATCAAAAAAATAATCGCTATTTTCTACGAGGCATAATTGATAATTTTCTTTCTTTCATTTTTTTTTTGATTAAAAAAAAAACCACGAGGAAAATACAATTACCGATTTGAAACCTTGAAGCCTTAAATAGCACTTTGGAGTGGCGCCATAGGCACGCGTGATATGCGTCTGCGAGGAAATTCTAATCATTTGCATACCTCACCTCCGCTAATGCATGTTGTGAATTTCATACATTATTTTTGCACGTTTCTTTCAGGGTTTTGTATTTACGGTGACCAGCAGTGTATTTTCATTCAAATACTTAACTGACTAAGATCTAAAACTCAAAATAGAGTTTACATCCTTATACAAACTTCTAGGCCTAAGATGGAAGTTTAATTAAAAACTGTGAATTCAAAGGCAGCAAAACCATTTAGTTATTTTTAACTCGATTTAAAAGATGCTTTGAAATTGTAAAATAAGAGGATATGAATCATTCATTTATTGACGACAGATGAATTTTATACATAATTTTCATATACATTAGCTTTTCTGATCAGTCTCCCTCGGGGAAATGTTAGTAGTAGCTCCCTTTTTAATATTTATACTATTGATTTAGTTTCTAAATTAAAAGAAGTTTTTTGGCGTCAAGAGCCCCCTATTCAAAGATGATTTAGTTTCCTGGACAGTTTATCAAAAAGAATGTGCAGTGAGAAACATAGAAACTAAACCTCTCGGCAGATTGGAAGTTTGGAATGATACTAATAATATGAAGGTGAAGTTAAATTAATCATTTTGTCTGACTTTCTCACTTATACACCATTCTTTGAATCTTCAACTAACGTATGAGGGTGCATAAATCCTCTTGCGTGATAAATTTAATTATTTGGATTTAACACATTTGCTCCAAACTAACATGGAAGTCACATGTAAAGAAATTGTCCAACCTTGTTAAGAAGATATTCAGTTTCCTTAAATGCCTTGCTGGGAAAGGTGGGGTTGTTGTGGATAAACCCTGCTCCAAATATATCACATGCTCATTCTCCCCTTTTGACTTACTTGTTGTGGTAGGGGGGAAAACGTACTCAATAATCTTTAAAATTCACAATTAGTCCTTAAATATTGTTTCTGGAACAGTAAAAACCACTCCGATTGATTTCATTCTTATGTTGACTGGTGATAAGCCCTTAAGGACAGAGTTTATAAATGACTTTCACTCTGAAAAGAAGTCAATCAAGAACTAAGTAGAAATCTAAAGACCCATATAAGCTTTCACTGAAAAATTCTCTTGTTTTAATACATGAACTTAAGATTTTTGATATTCCATAAAATCTAATAAATTTGAAATCTTTCTGAATTAGTATTGACCTGAGTCAAAAAGTAAATAAAAGTAATACGGACTCCTCTGTTTTGATAGCCCTCTCTCTCAAAATATTAAATATTTCTTACCTCGAACCAGAGTGGATTTAAATCTTTACCGATGGATCATTTCTATCTGATGGCTCTAATGCAGATGATGTCTGATGGCTTTCCTGTATGATGGTCTTAGTTTTCTCAGAAATTTTTCTCTTTCTACATCTCTGTGAGTCAAGGAACTCAATTTAACACTGAAATTGCTGTTATTCACACAGCTCTGCCTCAGTGGTTATGCCATCCGGAAAAATTCATAAGAGCTGTTATCTTTAATAATCCCTGAGCTGCTTTTTTATCCATCGTTCTAGATAAAAATCTCATTACACAAGGCGTTTTGAACTGTCTCATCATTATCCAAAATTCTGGTATTAATACAGGACACTATATTTCTCCAGAGAGTTCTAAATAATGAAAAAGCCGACTTCCTGGCTAAAAAGGTGACTAATTACGCAGAATATTTCTTTCCCTTCCATATTATTAAAAATTATATCAAAAGATCTATCACAAAGTACTTGCTTAGGAAGAACTCTATCATCTTGCTTCTTATAAGTCTTGGAAGAATGCTGTCCCACATTTGTGTAATGGCCTAACGCATAATTTCGTCTTGATTGTCTTCAAAATCCTCTCCATAAATTTAAAATTGCATCTTCTCCAATATGCATTCTGTACATTTCTAGAGAAGCCATGGACTTCTTATATCTTCTCCTCTGTTTTGTTCAGTGCAAGACTTTTTTCACCGAGATTTAATGGCAGGCAAAGGGCATATTACATTACTGAACTCTGTTACAGCTGTTTTTCTTTGTATTAAGTGTTATGTCATATTTATTCTTGTTTTTCTTGTAAAAATTTTATAATGTCATTAGAAATAAAAAAAAGCTTCTCGGATCAAAGAAGTACACAAAATCAAACATTTTACTACAAAAAATTATAAAATATTTTTCTTAATTTCAGGACATCAAAACATGCTCTCAGAAAGGTTTTCAAAGTCCCCCATTGATGACACTCGTTACAAAATTCTGCAAAAAGCCAAAGTTAAGTCCCTTATGATTACAGTGGTCATTGTGCTGACCTTCGTCATATGCTGGACTCCTTATTACGTCATGATGATCATCTTCATGTTTCTGGAACCAGATGAGCAACTGAGTCAAGACCTGCAGTCGGCCATATTCTTCTTCGGTAGTTCAACAGCCATGCTCAATCCACTTATTTATGGAGCTTTTCACTTGAGAAGGCGTAAGAAATCACGATCCAAGTCGAGCTCCTTCGCCAACTACAGCAGCACAACTCGGGTGGACAACTCCTTCCGGACCACTTTCCGCAGAAGTCACACTTTGAGAAGAAGCAATGAAGAGCCTATTAACCTCCACATCAATGGTCACCATAGTCTGCCAAGTACCAGCCATCACAAGAGGCGCAAATACAGTGTACACTTTAAGCGAATAGATTCCAATAGATCAACTGCACCAATGACAACAGCTTTTTAAAGACAAATGTAAATTCGAATTGAAGAACAATAACTTGATAAGATGTCTCATAAAGTGGACATTTTAAAAACACTTATATTACTTGTGATGCAATGAAGCGTTTTTCATTGCTACACAAGGCATCATGATTAAATATCTGTAATAAACTCAGATAACTAATGAAGTGAGCTTCGTTGTATAATTCATCAATATTCTTACCAAATTCAGTAGTTGAATAAAGTTTCGAACAGGAAATCACTATAAAATTTTTGTCATGCACATTCCTCAGAATGAATCATCAAGAGAAATGAAAATTTCTAAGAAAACAAAAATTGGTTTTTAGAGAAATTCTGAAGGCAATGTGTACTGGGCTATCTACATGGAATGTGTATTTCTCACATGATATGAAATTTTTTAAAGAAAACTGGTAGCTTAAAATATTTGAAAGAAATTTCTTATCGATAATCAGTTTCCTCTTAAATTTATAAATGAAAATATTTAAAAAAATAATATGAAGTAAAAGCTAATGTAAATACGATATTTTTTGCATGAAACAGATTATTTCCACTGCATCAAATGAAATGGAATGGATAATAGTAATTTTGCTTTATTTTTTCTGCTACCATATAAAAAGTTTTCTCCAAATTATTAGAAAATAGAATAACAGCAACTTATGTGAAATAAATCACTTAATGGAAAAAGAAAACATTGGGTTGTTCGGAAAGTAATTTCGTTTTTCATGAAAATGAAAAACATATAACGAATAAGTATCGTATTCGATTGCATATTGTCCGTTCTAGTCCTATAGTTTTTACCATCTTTCTGGTAGTAGCACTATTTCACACTCATATAGTGGTTAGTTTTTACTAACAAAAAGCTGATCCAGGTAGGAAAAACGAAAGACTTTCTGAACAACCCAATGTTTGTGACATACAATCTGCATAAATTTGAATTTTACATAAAATGCTAATATTCAAACTGAAATATACTGATTCTTCAAACTTCAAGATTTATTACAAAAGTCCAAACATTGAATAGAATAAGCAATTAATACATCCAAAGTTTTTCATATTGCAAAAGCATGTTTGTAGAAGTTAACATTATTTATATCAAGAATTATAAAAAATAATAATTATGTAAAAAACAATTACTGACAAAATAAAATATTAAAAACAAAATGCTGTGAGAGAATGTACATCAGAACTTTAAAATCGAAAAATTTGATACATGAAGTAATCAATCTAAAAATTTGGTAACGATTCTAAATTTAAATTTTCGATCACGGTATTTATGAGGTTCATTCAGAAAGTAGTAAATGTTTAGTTATAAAAAATAAAATATTAATCGGAAAAGGATAATACTGTTACATGTATGTAAATTTTTCACTTCTCTACACAATTATCTTCTATATTTAAACATTTATTGTACTTCCTCAAGAGCTCAAAAATTTCCTTGTTATAATTTTAAGCCACCAGTTCCTTGAATCAAACAGGCACCTTATTCTCAAAACTTTTCAAAAATTTGAAAACGCTTACAATTCATAAATTCCTTCAATTTAGGTAAAAGGTGAAAATTGCAGAAGAGAGACTATCAAAATCAAACATTTTCTTAGCAAAATGGTTTAGAATCTAGAAACAACCTTCAAATAAGACCTCCTTCTCATAAAAGGTTAAATCTTTTTCTAAAAGAGAATCCGTGCTAATACAAATATTTCTTCCAATTCTGATTCAACAGTTTTTTAATTTTATCAGCAATGTGAGTTGTGGACGGAAGACAATGAATACCCTAATTCTCCTTCGGATATCATTTTCACCGATTATTTTGGATGAGTTAACCGTAACTTCCTTACTGTAAAAATCAGTAACTTCCTTACTAATTTTTACAGTCAAAAGACTAGTATAAAAAGACACTAGTCTTTTGGATGAAATGCTGTGGCTATTTGCTTAATGTGCTGGTATCCGAAGAATTAAAATATGGGATTTCTTAATCTCCTGAACAGATACTCCATATAGAAAAGTAAATTATGAAAAAGGAAAGAAGCTTCATATCTTTATATATGCAAAAGTATTGCTTCCTTCGAATACATAAAGTATGTTTCATTCTTTATGACTAATTATTTATTACCTTCAGGATTACATTTGTATTTCTGAAGAAATCAATATACAAATATATTCTCAAAATTTAATAGCTTTTCTTATTTGGCAAATGTACTTACAGTACATAAATTTCATAAATTCTTTTATAAAAGTTAAATTAAACATATTAATGATTAAAAATACAAGAAATGTTGATAATCTTTATTGCATATCCATTTTTTTTCTTTTTTTAATAAGCAAAGTAAATAAATTCATTTGATAAAATCTTTGATGTTATTAACATCAAATAGTTTTTTATTTATTATTAGCAAATTTTCATTCTAAAATTTTCAATCTATTGAATAAAAAATATACTTTATCTATCTTTACCATAGAAAGCTTTTTGTTCGTGCATTGTATGGAATAAGATTTTATATTGGATTTTTTATAGTAATAGTATATAGAGATTCGTTTGCAATATTGTTAAGGAATATTTTTTAAAAAAACGTCTTAAGTCATTGAATATTAAAAGTATATAAGATTTTCAAAGCGCTTAAGTTTCCATATTTTCATTAGGCGCAAATGTTTAAATATTAAATGACTAACTTTTCTTTTTGGGAAATACTTACTATCGAATATTTATCTAATCTTTAAATCAAGAATTATAAATAAAAGCATTTCTTAGCATAAAAATTATATTAAGTACAAACGCACATCTTAATATATATATATATATATATGGGAAAGTACATACAGAAATAAATAATTTCATACATTTACTTTTAAATATACAGCTGCCGAAAAGTGTAACATCTATGCCTTTTTGAAAATACTAATAGTCAAATAATGTAATTATTGCACATATCACAAAAAATTTTCTAAAACAAAACAAACAGAAAAGCTTGATTTATGTGCTATATAAAGATAGGAATCTGTTAAAAGCAATTTTTCTAATATGAAACAAAATTACCAAACTAGTATTGAATATTTTATGTCTAAAGCTCATTTTGAATATTTGAAAAATTGTATAAGCTTATTTAAGTGTTAATATTTTATTTGAACTTATATTTGTACTTAATATGATTTTTAAATATAGAAGAAAGATTTAACGTGAATGTTTAAAAATTTCAAGAAAGTAAAATCATTTTTTAGTGTAAAATACAATAAGTATTCTAGATCGTTTTCAAATCTTGCTGGTTTCTGTGTTGAGAAAAATTAGAATATTTTATATAAAATAATTCCCTCTCACATGTTTTGTTCCGATAAAAATTTGACATTGGAAATTAAATTAATTTAAAAATTCTATAAATTATTTATTAGTGAACATATTTACATTGAAAATAATAACTTTTGTAATGTTTACCGATTCTTCAAAAAACATTTGAATTTTTTGATAAAATTTTCAATAATTAAAATATTTAGAAATTAATTACTAAAAATTGCCTCTTTTTAATTAGATAACTTGCAATAGTAAATTTTTCAACTATTTCCTTAAAAATCTTCTTCAGATTCCAATAAAATACTATAATTTAATACATAATTTTATGCATTTATTTTAAAATAATTAGCTCTTGAAAAATTTATAAAATGCAAATAATTTAATTAATGCATACATTGATTTAAACTTTAACTCATTAGATTTTTTTCCTTCCTCAGGTAAAAATTTGGAATGAACTTCATTTAAATTTTGTCTTCCTTATAAAACGAAAAAAGCTTTTGTATCTTGTACATAACAAAGTATTTCTATATATTTGTAGTGCCAAAAAGAAAAGAATTTTGTTTTGAAAATAACAAAAAAGTCTATATAATAATTTTAGTATATTACTATTTTATATCTGTTGTAATTTAGAGCTTAAGAGCATTAGATTAATATGTTATAAATGTTGTAAAATAGTCACAAGCATGCAATTTGTGTAATATTCATATAAATTATTGATATTTTGGTAGATTATTTGTTATCTTGGAGCCAAAAATGTTACTAATGTTTGCGTATACGTATTCCTGTTGTAACCAGTTTTTAATGTTATATTAATGTCATTTATTCTTATTCTATGTAACAATATACAGTAATATGTTTAAATGCGTTACTAAATTTTGTGAGATGTAATGTATGTTAAATAAATAAATATCTTGGCAAATGATACGTGCCTTTTTTCATCTATAAACATATGACTTTTTTCTGTTAAATATGATAATTTGAATCCTAAAAATATAAAACAGAGTTCAATCTCTTTTAAATACATTATTGAAAACTATAATTACATAAATAATCAAAATTAAAAATCTTATTGTATACAGAAGCTACTTAAGTAGCGCAACTATACAAATTAAGACAAAAATATTTAAATTTTAAAACTCTTCCTTTTAATTAATCTGGTGAAAATCAAAACCTATTATATTACGTTATTTAATGACGTTATTAATATTAATTAAATAATACACTGCCCGACATTGAAAATGCAACACCAAGAAGGAATTGACAGAAAATGACAAAACTTGGCAAACAGTGATAGACAGCAACAAACAATAAGTGATCTGTATTTCGAAATGATATGATAATACAGAGAGAGAACAGGGTCAGGTCAATAAATTGTAGGAACACCGTGGACGCCGATACATAAAGCAACACCTAGGCACTAAGTCAAGGAGATTACGGATGACGTTCTGAACAAAGGCTCTCCAATTCTTGTCAATCATTTACCAAAGTGCTTAAACTGAAGGAAACGGTGGCAGGCTCTTCAAATGCTATACAATTATATGCCAAAGTTGTTTGATTGGTGAGAGATCTGGCGAGCACAGTGGCTAAGGAAGCAGCTGTTCACCTTGCAGGGGGTGTTGGCTGATACGAGTAATGTGCTGTCGATTATTAACCTGCTGATTAAAGTCATTGGGCACCCCTTGAAAATAGAAGAGTGTCACCAGCCACACCACATCATTCACGTAACGCTGGGCTGGCATAGTGCCCTGAATACGAACTAAAGGTGACCTTGAATCGTACACAATGACACCCGAAACCATGATGTCGTGTTTTCGCGTGGTGGGTTTTTCCACAATTGCTGCAGGTTTAGTCCTGTCTCTATGTCAATAGCACACTCATGCGCATCAACTACCATTGGAGAAATAGAGACGTGACTCATTTGAGAAGACGATACTGTGCCATTCCGTCGTCCACATCGCTCTAATCCGGCACCATTCCAGATGTTGACAACTATTCTGTGGAGTCAACTGCAGTCTTCTTAATGGAAGCCGTGAACGAAGGCCACTAGCAACCAACCAACGGCAAATGATTCTGCTCGATATGGGAACATATAGGGTATCTTGCACATGCTGCTGATTTTCGGTACATGTATTTTGCAGGACCGCCACCACCTCTCGTCGATCCACACGTGCTGATATTTCTCTGGCTGCTCCGGCAACCCGCAAACGTTCCACTGTTCCTTGTTCCAACCATCTGAGCTACAACCGGTGAACTGTAGTCGTGTCAAGGTGTATGTCGGCTACTATTTGCCGTAAGGACCAACTTACCGACTCAGTCTGATCACCATGCCCCTCGTAAACTCTTCTCTCTGTTGGAACTGACTCCGAAAACGATAGCCTTGTTTACACAGCAATTAAATCCTTCTTTGCGACAAGAACAAATTTCCAACGATTATTTTTCCAAGCAGCAATAAAGACACGAATATTGCACACTTTGCCGTTCCATCACCTTATATTTTATCCTACGTGCGCTGGAGAGCTGCGATTTTCACATCATTTGCATAACTTGGTAAGGTGCGTGTATCCTGAAATTTGCATCATTTTCTGGCTAAACTTTCTTGATGTTGCATTTTCAACATAATATGCCTAACATAAACATCCAAACATCAGTAGTTATCCTTTTGCTTGTTTCTTATTGGTTCTTAACACATAAATGATGTCTAATAGAAGTTAATTATTTAAATATGAAAAGTATTTTGTATAATTATATAAGAGAATATGCACATACGTGAATGTAAGCTGATAAAAATGAGCATATTTCTGTTAATATTAATAAAACATTTTTTCAAAGATTTATAGAAATTTATATTGAACTTTGATAAAAACATTCTTCATTCTTCAAGCATTCTGAAATCCACCTTAAATATTTAAACATCGTTTTCTTTTATACTCATTTAAGTGTCGTCTGTAATTATCAACCTTAAAATTTATTTAAATTAATATTTCAAGCCATTTAACAAATAATAAATTTTTTTTACCTATATTTCTATACTTCCGGAAGTATAAAATTGAAAACAATAAAAATTTGAATGCTTTTTAGTCCCAAATATTCAATTTTTATATTCAATACATTTAATTAACGTTATTATTAAGTTTTTCACTTTATTTTCAAAAACTAAATTTTAAAAAATAAATAATCATTTTCATATGAAATAAAGAGGGTATTAACACAGTTTTTGAACCATTTCGGGGTCGTTTAACTAATGTTTAAAATGTAAAGATTATTTTTTAAATATTCGATCTGATAGACTTTTTTCTGGACTATACGTGCGTATTGTGATTTCCTCGATAGATGAGCTTTTCGTAAAATATCCAGGGGTATTACTTTCTATTCCCCTTCCACTACTTTCCAGAGTCCATTTGTCGTGGTGAGTTTGCGTTCAGAAAAAGATCTTTTTAAAAGACCAAAAGCATAATAGTCCATACGTGAAACATAGGCGGAGAGTATCAAGATTTACGTGGAGAAAGTTGTGACTTTATTAACAATTTGCCATTTTTTGGGTCAAGGGATTTCGCAGAAATATGTTGAAAAGGTATATATACAATACCAGTGTATTAATATTTATTTTTTCAATTATTGCAGTGGTAGTTTTCGAAGTATGACTTGTAGCTTTGTCTTGATGAAATTTGACTCTTTGAAAGTTATTGGAATAAAGAGGTGGAATTTATTCTACAAATATAAGACGTAAAACCTCTCTCTCTCTCTCTTTTCCTGACAGTATGATGAGTTAATTTTAACTTTTTTTTCTACTCTTTTTATTTTTACTTTCCCATTGAAAGGAGAAAGCTGCGACAATCATAAACTCCTTATTGAAACTTTCTTCACATTGACGGAACCAGGTTTGTACATTTTTTCCTCCTCGTTTTCTATAGTATATAGACCTTTTTTGTTGCAGTCATTTAGGTAAACCAATGCTTCATCAAGCGTCACAATGTATTTCCATTTATCTCCTGCTAAATGGTTTTCATACAGGATTCTACAAAATGTTTTGCGTTGAGCCACATGCCTCAGCAAAACTTAGTGTACATTTTGGTTTTTAGGTTTTTTAAGTTGTAAATCTTAATATATTATTTTATTTATTGTTGCTACACATGTATATAAGGACTTTGCAAATTATTTCTGCGCTGGCGGATTTTCTCTTTTTAACAGTGAACTTAACTTTTACCAGCACATTAGAAATATTTGAAATAGTACGTACCTTTTTCGGGTATTCGTTTGGAGACTTCTTTCCATGTAGAAATAATGATTGACGGCTTTTACCAGTTCGGATAATAATGTTGCCTATTTTGCTGTTAGAAATTTTAATGTCATGCATTTTGCAACGTTTTTTTTAATTCTGGAATAAGAATATTTCTCTTTGGAAAGCACAAAAACATATCCTTCAATCCACAGCTTCTTTACAAGTGACGTTTTGAAACAAGAATAAATTAAAAAACAGCAGACGATATTTCTCATTTCACATAATAAGCTGTTGCCAAAAATTTTTATTCTAAAACATTTACTTTTTTTAAAATTCTTTATCGAAATCGTTTTAAAAGTGTGTTAATTCTCTCTATACATTTGACTAAAAATAAGAATGCAAAAAAAAAAAAAAAATTCATCTTTTTCGAATTCTAAATTTACATTCTAACAAATGCTTATAAAAAGCACAATTCAATTTTCAAAATTAAAAAATTTCAAAGCTAAAAATCCCTATCACATACAGCAGTATGGATATTACTTGAATAAAAAGAAATGTAAGCTTTGATTCGATTAAAAAATGACTTAAATGATGACGACAGTGAAAATCTCAAGAAAATAATGATAATAATAAATATATATAAACGCATTTTATTATTCATTATTGTTTCTTTCTACAACAGATGTTTCTCGGAAAAATGTATTTACAAATCGTAAACATTTTTAAGTTTAAATGTTCAGACAAGACTCCTAGCCTTTGAACGTGGTTCTTATTGGAAACCGTGGTAGAATTTTCATTTTGTTGTCAATATTTATTTCTCAAAGACAACATTCTTTTACGCTCTCGTTCTTCGGGACTGTTATATGCTAGAGATTAAAATCACCCAGACATACGTAATTTAAAATTTTTTTACACCAAATGTGAGTCTAGAAATGAAGTCAGCGCGTTATTTACTTTTTTTATGTACACAAAAAAACGTCACTAAATATAATTGTTTTCTGCAAGACTTGTTCAAATTTTATTTCAAATAATATTTTATAATGTTTGAAAATTGACTATGAAAACAAGGATTTTATGTGTGTGAATATAGTTTGTGTTTAAGTATTTTTAATAAGTATCTTTTTTATTATCAGATTTTATGTTACTTTCATTTACAATTAATATATTACAATATACTTTTCCTTTTACCAGAAAGCATTTTTTAAACATCTGAAATTCAATTTCATGATAATATTGAAATACCATTAATTGTTTAAAATCTTTAATATAAATGATTTAAATTCTAATTAATTATGTTGTAAGAAAGTAAAACATCATATAAAGTAAACATTTGTGAATAGAAGGACTAATAATAAATGTTAGAAATAAAATAAAGTGCATTTTAAAAGATGTAAAATTAAAATATAAAATAATGAAAATATTTAAATATATTTTTAGAGCAATATATTAAATTTATTTTCATTTATACTGGGCATTATGGAATGAACACGAACAAAATAAATTATCTCTGTAAGTAACAGTAATTCAGTAATTATGCATCTTTAAATATATATATATGTGTGTATATATATTGAAAACATAAACTTGTAGTAGTTTTATTTATAATATATTATTTTTTTACTGCTAAAAATTGCAAATTTATGATAACAATGTTGTTATTAAGGCAGAGTTGCAGTCAAACTATTGAATTCAAACTATTGAAACAAACTATTGAATTGCAGTCAAACTAGTCAAACTATTGAATTCACTCACAATAATTGAATAAATAAATAAACTTTTAATAAAAATGGGTTAATAAAACATTTAAAATAAAAACTTGGTAAAGAGTCATCAGTTTATAGATATCTATATAATAATAATTTCATTAAATATATTCATTTAAAAAAACACTGCTGTTAAAAGAAGTAGGGGAAGTTGGAGTAGTTGTTATTAAAAAATGATATTTTTTAAAACTTGTTAGTTATAGGCATATATTTCTTGATTAAATCATTAGGTATCACTTATAAAAAAAATATACACTTCTATACACTAAAAATTTCTTGAAATTTTTTTGTTTCATTTAACGAAATTGATTTAATGTAGCAGTCGTAACTATATCAAAAAATATTTTTGAATCAACTCAACCATAAAAATACGAATAATCGTTTTTGGCTTCATATAATAGTATTATTTAATTTTAGCTGCAGTAATTATTTTAAAAGTAGCAAAACATTAATTATTTTAATAATTATTATGTAGTTTTCAACTATCAAAAAAAATCTTAAATTTTAAAGGAAAAAAAAACACAGTTGACTAAAATTTAAAAATCGTTATGACCATAGGTTTCTATTTTTAACTGCAAATGCTTAGATTGAACAAATGTAGTACTTTATATAAAAGAGTAAATTTAAAATTTGTGGAAAATAACACAAAATTAATATCAAAGATTTTTGCTCCTCTTCTCTAGCTCATTTTCATAATTTCTTGTAAAGTAGAATGATAAATATTGGGTTGTTCGGAAAGTAATTTCGTTTTTCCTACATGGATCAGCTTTTTGATAGTAAAAACCAACCACTTTATCACTGTGGAATGCTGCGACTACCAGAGATATGGTAACAGCTATTGAACTAGAATGAACAATGTGCAATACAATACAATATTTATTTGCTGCACGTTTTTCATTTTCATGAAAAACGAAATGACTTTCCGAACAACCCAATATGTAATAATATCTAATATTCAAAACATTTAATATCTACGAATCCTAATCAGAGCTAGTTTTATGAGCTATCATATCTCACGTTTTTATAATGCATTCTTGATATTTAATTGTATAGTAGAATTTTTAATTTCTAGCTCCATATAAAGTCAATTAAAAATTAAAATTTCCCTTTTATGTATTATTGCATCAATTTTTTCACTATCTAATAATTACTTATTATTTTATTCCACATAAAATTGATTGTACGCACATTGGGTAAATTTATTTTCGGAATATTTTCAAACATTATAATTATGAAATATTAAAATAAAAGAAATTATTTCTTCATCTCAAATTCTCTCGTTATACTAATTGGATTGATAAATATATTTTTCTTTGAATATATTCATTTTATCTGATTAATATTTCGTTTAAACTATTCGATGGAATTAATGTATAGTCAAATGAAATGCTAATTTATAAGCGAATGCAAGTTTTACAGAATCAAATTTAATAATTAGAATATTTATTGCTTCTAACAATTCTGTATTTTATTTTATTCCTTTATTCTCAAGTGATAAGCTATTTCATGTTAATATGATCAAAATCATTTGAAAGTTTTTCATTTTCCATAAGGGGAATACTATTAGGAATATTCATAATATGTAGGTAAAGGAAAATTAATATTTATCTTGATTAAAATTAATTTAAGTAATTTATGGCCAAGTTAATGTTTTTTCTTTACAATAATAGAATATTTAAATCAAATATCAGCCCAGCAATATTTAATATAATGTAAAATCTCTATTTCCTTCCATCACTCTTTTCAAAGATTTTATTACGGTTCATTATAATGAATTTACAGTATTTTTTACTATAAATAAATAAAACTACGAAGTAATGTTTTCTATAAATACCCAATCTATCTAGGAAAAAAAAAGACACAGTTTAATCTTCATCAAAACCCATTCTTCTCCAAATCTAAATGTAGAGTCACTTGAAACTTTTTCTAAATAGCATCTGAGTAACCATACAAGAAATTTCCCACTGTATCATCCAGTGCATTTCTAATGCCACACTTCTTAAATTAATTATCCACTGATGCTGTGTTAGTCCGGTAAGTTACGTTTATTGTGAGATTCTTCTTTTAGATCCTGATTCAGCCAAATTCTTATCATTTCATCAGTTGGAGCAGCCAGAAATAGCTCTCTGTAGTCCTGTTTCCATGTTCGTACATCAATACTCAACCAACTTAGCTAGTATGTCATGTTATTACATTGCCGACATTGTTTTTGAGCCATAACATACGAGCTAAATTAAGAAAATTGAACGTATAAAATTTCGCACTCTTAAAAGTCGTTCACAAAAATTGGAAAATTTAAATGAACTTAGCTGTGACCGTCAATGACACAGTCCATGCACATTCATTGAATTCTAAGTAAATGTAATGTTTCCACGCACCGTTAGCTAACAAGAAAATATCGCTTAACTTCAAATAGAGAAAATTTTCAAAATGTAAACCGAAACTGAATACACTGCAGCTGCTAAGCTTTGATATGAGACTTTAAAGCTAAAAAATAAGGCATAAGGAAATGGGTAGGTAATGTGCTATTTTATTATGATAAAAGAAACATTGGTTTGAACAATCTAATCTAATGAACATATAAAACAGTATTAAATCTTTGAAGAAAAACCAATTATTTTATTAATTCAGTCATATTTTAAAATCTGTTTTATATATTTTAATTATGTATTATTTTCTTATTTCACACACATAAATATAATATCAATCTAATATTACTATATTGACAAATCATAAATGTATCAGTTGTCCCCATTGATTGTTCATTTTTTTCCCTACTATTCAGTTAACATGAGGTAAAATATTCTCTCTGCATCAGTATCATTGATTAGGATTATAAATGTGTATTTTTATATCTACATTAATTTTTGATATCTGTCATATTTTCAAAACGCTTCACTCATTGCTTTTTTTATTCTCAATTAAAAAATATTTTGAGAGTTTGTAGTTAACATCATTTTTATTTTTTCGAAATAATAGTTTTGAAATACAAATTCTGATTGAATAGTATTTTAGTGTTAGCACTATCAGTGTTTCTTATTTGTGTGAAAATATAATAGTGCATTTCATTTCTTCCCATAAAGGAACTTGGTTAAGCATCATTTAGTTGAATGAATGGTTCTTAAAAATTTTTTGATATATGCTTTTGCAAAATATTGCAAAAACCGGCATCTTTTCTTTATTAATTTTTTTTTATCGTGGGCGGATTATAAAATCTAGTTTTTAATAAAGTTAATATTTTTTACATTGTTCCAAAAATGTTTCCTTCTATCACAGTTTATTTTATTAGTACATAAATTTATTTCCACCTGTTTTAAAATTTTGATCTTTATTTTTTTACTTTTTATTTTTTTAGCTTAATATTTAATTGTTCAGAATCATTTAATCATAGAGCATATGGAAATGGAAGGATGGGATATGAAAACTAAGCTTCATTTACTTAATTCATCAAAGTATCATTGATAGATTTTTAAAGAAAAAGACTGTCACAGTTTCAGTATTTTTTCATTTGCGATCAAAAAGCATAAAGGTAATTGTGACACCTAATCCACAAGTAGGTCTATAAGTTTTATGAATAACATAAATACCATATTTACGCGAATCTAATACTCATCGTTTTTGGCCAAATGTAGTATAAAAAATTAGGGTTCGCAGTAAATTCGAGTGCAAGGTCAGCAGTTCGCCGATAACGTCAACCAAATTTAAATAATAACAATGGATTACTATATATCTCGACTACGTATACCGTTACATTTATCGTGTACATATTATTGCATAGAGGATATAAACTGCAGAGTACGTAGTCACGAAATGGAGAGCAAACAGAGAAGAATGTCATATCACGTTACTTTCAAACGTAAAGTAATTCTTTATGATGAAAAAAAAATGGCAAAAGAAAATCAGGGAGAGAGTTCAATTTAGCTGAGAACAATGTTCGCTTTTGGTTGCTACAGAAATCGGAACTGTATGTAACTAAAGATAGTAGAAAAAAATTCACTGGCCACAAAGGAAGATACTCTAAAATTGAAGAAAACGTTTTGGAATTTGTACGGAGGAAGAATGGACAACCTGTGATTAGTGACATCAAAACAAATAAAGCAAAAGAGGAGGCTGAAGTTCTTAGAATACCGAAACAAGAGCTTAAGAATAGCCTTGGATATGTGGATCGGTTTACGAAGAAGATGGGCTTATCTCTAAGACACCGTACAAAAATATGCCAAAAGCTTCCTGCAGATTTTGAGGGAAAACTACTAACATTTCAGCGGTACGTCATCACACTTCGGGAGGAAAAGAATTTTTCAATAAGGCAAATTGGCAACGCTGACGAGACGCCAATTTGGTTTGATATGCCTCATAACTACATTATTACGGAGAAGGAGACTGAGGAAGTTATTATCAAAACTTCGGAATGTGAAACACAACGTGATGCTGGCAATAACAGCACAAACTCCCCCTTTCTTATTCTTGTAACGGAAAACATGCCCTAAGACCCTTAAGAATAATAAGCTGTTCCCAGATGATGCCCTGATTCGAAACCAAGATAAGGGTTGGATGACGGGATCATTAATGCTTGATTTTGCATCGAAATGTATATAAACTCTCTCCAGACCATCATCAATACTTTGTCTGGACGCATTTCATGGTCATCTCACCGACGATGTAAAAAAGAAGATGCACAGCCTAGACAGGGACTTTGTTATCATTCCTGAATGGATGACGTCTGTGTTACAAACCCTGGACATTAGTATAAATAAACCTTTTAAGAGGTACGTTCAGACGGAGTACGAAAAATGGTTTTGTGAGCCAAACCTTGAATTGACCCCGACAGGAAAAATTAAGCATGCTGCACCATACATTGTTGCACACTAGGTATCTGCTGCCTGGAAAAGCATCGTACACCAATGATTGCGAAATCTTTCAAGAAAGAATGGCAGTGAAAATAACCTGCTCTGGAACGCCGAGGATGAAGATGATGATGACGTGGAAAGAAGAAATGAATCTGCTTCTGACGAAGAGAGTTGCGAGGACTCCAGTGATGAAAACATTAGGGAGTAAAGACGTTTACTATTAATCACTGATTGTAGAAACTGTTAGCTGGATAGAAATGTTACGATTTATTTCATGTTCATATTTTACGATAGGTACCATATATACAGTACTGATATTTAGCAATGATTGTTTCACATAACAATAGCCCACTAATAGGTTAATTCTATGTTCTGCTACTTTATGTATAAACCTATTGTTGTATAAAATATGGTAATTAAATTTAAATAAAATTATTATGTTGTTTTAAAATGTAGTTTTAGGCAGTCTTTATGTATTTTGTTTATGTTTTTTGAGTATCATAAAATGATACTCTAACTATTCGCTTAAGTTTTTCAAACTGTCCATGGTCTTGTTTCCAATGTTTCAGTAAAAGTTTACTTACGAGTACTTGATTTTTTGACACCAAGATAGATACCAAAATGTGAATAACATAATGGCAAACCTAAAACTATGTCAATTAAAGCGTTGAAATTCCCAGTGTTACCAGAAATTAAATTTTATCGCCAATTTTTTTTCCAAAGGGGTACAAGCCTTTACACCGAATCTAGTATTCCTTCTTCCACTATTGATTATCCAGAAATTTTCTTAAGAAGCTTAGCAGAAATTAATTTAAATTGTGTTCGTTGCTTATCGTACACCGTGTTTTCTACTCATTGATTTCTTGGAAAAATAATATTTCAACATTTTAAGTATGTGATTTTTTTTTATTTCTAAAAAACTATCTTTTTAATATTATTTCCATTTAATAGAGCATTGAAATTATTCATAAATAATTGATATTTCTACATGTGATTTCATATTTCTTCCTTATCATTTGTACTGTGAAGGTTAATCACTTTACCTCATCTCATTGAAGAAACTCTGCTCTTATTTTCCTAGTAATGCATTAATGGATAGTATTTACATATAACTTAACAGAATTACTAAAAGTTAATAACTTTAAGAATAGATTTATGAAGAATAACAGCTATTGAAGACATCATATAAACAGCATTTCAAAATTTTCCAAAAAAAAATCTTTTTAACCATGTTCCCTAAGATAAAATGTTTTATTTGAACAGTTTTCTATGTTTTTTTAATATTCTTTTCAAATTTATAAGTTTTTAGCATTCCATCTTTTTATCCTCTTTCCTCTTTTGTGCAGTTTACATATATTTTCATACAAACACTTCACAAGAATTTTTCTCTTCTTAATTTTAGTTTTCTTTTACTTATTATTTAAACCTAGAGACTTGAAAATGGGAAAAAAAACTAATTTAGCATTCATCTTTTTTGACTTTCTCCAATGAAAAGAAGTCTCCAAACAGGAAATATTTTTACAAAATAAAGTTTCTAAAAATGAAAGTTTTTTATAACTTTAAAGATTATTGTGTCATAATGCAGCGATATACTACTCAAAAAATGTTTGCATAAAAATCATTATTTTACATAAGTAATAATATTTTGTGACATTGAGTTATATTAAGTTACAACTAATATCCACAAAATGCATATTGATACAAATTTATCAATCTTTAAAGAGGAAGATCTATATGGTTTTGTCCTCCTCATTATTTCTACTTGCATGTCTGTCGGGCTGCTCTTTTCAGAGTTTTCTCTTACGAAATATTATGAATAACGTGCTTTCCCTGAAGAGATTATTTGCAGTGATGATTCAATTAATTATAATGACCTTAATTTCTTAAATATATTACAATGGATTCTAATCTTTTGCAGCTGACCTAATAGTTTAAACAACAATAATTACCTCTACATAAATATTATTACATTAATTTTATTTGAAAGAGACAACATACATAATAATTTAGCTGAATCTCTACTGTAAACAGTGAACTAAGTCCTAATATTATAAAATTTCTAAAGGTTTATTTTCTCCCTAGACATGTAAGGTCATTTTTCATAAAAAATCTCTCCATCATACTACTGGGCAAACATTAAGAACAACAAATTCTTAATGTGAATAGACCTTACCAGCTCATTGATCTTCGATTGAACCTAGAAAAATTAAATTAGATCAAATCTTCAACCAAACGTGAAAAAGCATACACTGAATGCTTAATTTTTTTGGTTTTCGGTTAAACAACTTATGGGCTTACAGAGTGGGAATGTTTCTGGAGATTTGATATCATCTATTAACGATAAATCTCGATTAAATTACATCTCATGTGAGAGAAGTGACTATAAGGTAACAACCAAAAAAAATCAATTTATCAAACTATTTCTAAATATTTCACCATAAAAGTAGGAAAAAATATTCACCAAATTATTTTTTGATATTTCCCTGTAACAGAAGTGAAAATTATTATTCACACACACACACAATTCTTGACTTCAGAATTCCGATAAAAACCATTGCTAAATCACTTATAGCTCAAAGCATGAAAAAAAACACAGCGAAATTTCTATTTTCCTTAAAAAATAATCATTAATCATATAGAAAAAATCTTAACTGAATATTATTTTTTATAAATTATTTATACTGATAAGTTATATTCTTGACTCCACTTCCGTTTTGTTAAAAAAATAACAAATTGAATTCATAATATATAATACATAGATCGAGCGGAAAGTTAAGTTACACTTATGCCGCCAGAGATGGCATTATTATGAAAGAGGAGCGAAGCTTGTGCAGAAGGTAATTAAATTCCACAGCTTCCAACTGCAGCAGTTTCATTCGGATTGTTTGAACCGTGCAGCGTACTACGAGAAAAAAAAATAACGCATCAGCTAGAAGCTTACTCTAACGTTGAAGTCTGCGGAACACTACGTTTTTTGTGGGCAAAAAATATTTCCCACAAAAAACGTACTTTAACGAGTATGGGGATTCTTCGTAAAATATCAGCAATGTATATTATGCCCCGTGCAATGTCCCGTCCAGCCATTGTGAAGTGGTGGTAACAGTTCGATGATGGCCGCAAAGACGTAACCGATCTGGAAAATCAAGGAATGCCAACAATGGTATGCAAATCACACGTGGTGAAGCGGGTGGAAAGTATTATTCTCACCAATCGTAATGTGAGCGTTTCACACATTGTGCATCAGTTGGAAATATCTGTTGGCAGTGCTCATTCCATCCTCCGTTTCCAAATGGATTAACCCAAAGTGTGTTCATGATGAGTTCAAGTGAGGCATTTCAGGTGACCAGAGACTAGATGTGCAAGGCAAGTGCTGGATTTCCTATCACAGGAAACATCCAGAGAAAGTCCAGGCTTTCTACCCTTGGAAAAGTGGTGAGTCAAAGGTACCTGCCAATCGGTTTTAAACTGGGCTTTTCTCAGGAAAAAGAGTTTAGGGTAGATAAGTGAAGAAGAAGGAGCAGGATGACCTGAGCCCTTCTTTGCTAAAGTGTCTGCTATTTCATTGCCTTCAAATCCACGTGAGACGGGATCCATTGAATGATCCATTGATTGATCCATATTATTCCGAAAGGAGACAATTTTAAGCTTGTGTAGAATACAAAAGGCTTGTTTGGTCATAAATTAGTAAATAACTTCAATTTTTTCATAATTCTTTTTAATATTTGAAGTTATTTAGTCCGATGTTTCAATGACTTAAATTGCTTTCAAATGTAAGTCAATATTAATTCTTATTAACTGTAATGAATATTAATTTAAAAAATACAAATATAAATTTTAAAATAGACTAATAGTATAATTTCTTATTTCTAGAAAAGAATAAAAATCAGTGGAATGATAAATATATTAATACGCTTGCACTCTTTATGTTTATCTCAAAATATTATACAATTTATTTTCCTTTATCATGTCATTTAAATAATTGAACCAAATCTATCATTTAAAATTAACTATATCAAATCTGTTATTGAATTCTTCTAAATTCTATGAATCCATTTGTAAATATAATATATTCATGCGATATTCTTTTACTTCTCATTTATTTGGACAAATTTAGGTAAACGTTTTACGCCTTCTTTTTAGAATAGCATTTAGTTTGACTCTTACGTGTGCGTGTGCATGCGTGTTTGTGTGTGTGTGCGTGTGCATGCGTGTTTGTGTGTGTGTGCGCGTGTGAGCGTACGAGCGTGTGTGTGTGTGTGTGCGCGTGTGTGTGCGCGCGTGTGTGTGTGTGTGTGTGTGTGTGTGTGTGTGTGTGTGTGTGTGTGTGTGTGTGTGTGTGTGTGTGTGTGTGAGTGTGTGTGTGTGTGCGTGTGTGTGTGTGTGTGTGTGTGTGTGTGCGTGTGTGTGTGTGTGTGTGTGTGTGTGTGTGTGTGTGTGTGTGTGTGTGTGTGTGTGTGTGTGTGTGTGTGTGTGTGTGTGTGTGTGTGTGTGTGAGAGAGAGAGAGAAAGAAAGATGTTTTTATAATTATTTTGATATAATAAGGTGTAATTTTACAACAAACATTTATAATATATATTTTGTTTATCGAACAATTGCAATGAGATATTCTTAAAAATTTTAAAATACTATTAATTGTTCAATTGACATCTTTTTCAAAATTGAAAGTGTAAAGTACAAACACCCCTTTTAAAAGAAACAAAATTCATGTGCAGAGAATGTGTTTTCTTATTAATATTCAGAAATTTTATTTATTTATTTATTTATTATATTTTTTATTTTAATTTAATTTTTTTATGTATTTATTCATTTTTTTAAAGGGAATCGCAATTTCCACAAGAATGATCTTCAAAAAAATTACAAATATTTTTTTTAAGTAGCACAGAAATAAGCAAAATTTTAGGTAATTTAAAAATTTTAATATTTTTCAGTATTGATTCGGATATAAGCTATTTGCATTTCCTTTTCAAAATTAATTTTAAATGTGGTTTCATGAACAAAATTTTCTGATAAATAATGCATTGCATTTTAAATTGAAAAATATTATTGAAGTTCATATCATTAAGACTTAAATTCCCAGATATATAGATATACTTTTCTGGAATATAGTAAATACAATATACAATTGCGTGGTTATTTTCTTAGAAAGTAAAATTACAAGTAAAGCGTTAACATTTCCATAACCATAATTTTTTTTATAAAAATTCAATTACTTTTCCTTTTATATATATATATTACATTGTGGAAATCCAAAAATATAGTGTTATCTTCCTTTTAAAAGACAATTGCATTACATTTTATTTCTTAATTTACAAAATTAATTTTAAGATGTTAATTGCTGTATGAAAACTAGAAACATTTATGTTATTTTTACCCTTCTAGAATGCAATAATAAAGAATTTGTTTCAGACATATTGTAAATATTGTTTGCAGTTTTATGTAAGTTTCAATTTTATGATTAACTGCGAATTACTTCAATCAATATAATATCAACCGCAATTCAGGTGAAAGATACAATACTCACCTAAAATATTTTTGCAAGAATAAATCTTTGATTAAAAATAAAATATTTTGATGCAATTATTATTTACTAAATCTATCTTATTTTGAGAAATGAACTGCATTTCGTGATTCTATATTATGGAATTTTTAATTTAATTCGGCATATAGTTAATCTTTTAAGCAAATGAGGAAAACTTTCTATAAGTTTCAAGAAAATCGCAAGTAGAGAGATTATAGATTCAATACTGATTCAAACTCTAGAAATTTTGAATTGATTCCATCTTTCTGTTAAAAATAATAGTTGCTAATCTCAAAACAACTAAATAAAGGCAAAATCGATCAATTTCTAGGAATATAAAATCATAGAATGTTTTAATTTTTATTTTTTTACATTTTAGTAAAATTTTTATACTTTTAAAATTTGAAGTTACTTACTCGCAAAATTTATTTCACAATGATATTTAATTTTGTTTCTGATATCGTTTAAAACAAAATTTACTATAATTTAATTCACAATTTTAGATATGTAAAGACGAAATAGATTATTTTGGCAAAACACAGCGCTATTTTATAGAAATCAAAGTCACATTTTTTCACAGAAAACATAAAAAAAAACTTATATTCACACATTTTTATTTAAACAGCATTTATTTTACATAATAATTTGTTGGAACAAAGGGCATTTTCGCTACAGAGCCTTCCACTTGCTTTTTATGGATCATAAAATGAACTTTAGTGCCTATCTTAGCAGATGCTGAATCAACGTAACCCATCGAAACATTTTTCTTCAGCATTGGAGAAGGGCAACCGCTTGTCACTTTTCCTATTACATCTCCATCTTCATTCATAATCTGCGTAGATGCTAAATAAAAGGAAAATTTTTAAAGTTATTCAAAAACCTTAAAATATTTGTAACTTTAAGGAGTTCTTTGTAAAGTACTACAATTTTCATTATTTTAAACATTTTCATCTTAGCAGCATTTTGTCCATGAGTATAATCAGACCATTAATTTAAAGTTGATTTAAGAGAAACTCCATTTTTATGGAGTTTTTATCAGTTGTTTATCATCAATGAAGTTTTTATCAGTAATGGAAGTAAAAACTCCCATTACTGATAAAAACTTCATTGTTCCAAAAACTCAAAATTTAAAATTGTAAAAGTTCACAAAACGTCTGACATTTTGTGTTAAAAGTATCTAATTTTAAAAGTTTCCACTGATTCATACTTTAAAATTAGTTCAAAGTTTAAGATAATATTACTAATGAAAAGGAGAAATATACAAATTGTTCCCACACACACAATGCAAGGTTTCGAGGTTTAGAGACCATGATAAAATACACTTGTAATAATAAATTTGTATAGTTCATGTCTATAAAAATCACGCTTGCCAAAAGAGAATGGAATATGGTCGGTACTTAGTAATTCATTGCAATCATGCAGAAGTCAAGTAATATGCTTAAATC
Organism: Latrodectus elegans; assembly: GCA_030067965.1. Classification (NCBI taxonomy): domain Eukaryota; kingdom Metazoa; phylum Arthropoda; class Arachnida; order Araneae; family Theridiidae; genus Latrodectus; species Latrodectus elegans. The sequence goes on along the minus strand of CM057820.1, from coordinate 47,604,649 downwards.
TAAATAAATATTTTTTGCTGTTGCGTGGGTGATTTCATCTTACATACGTATATTTATAAAATAATTACATAGTAAAATAATAAGCCATTTCTTTCTTAAATGCCAAATGATATCCAAATTAACAAATCAAACTTATTAATAACTATATCACACATTATTTTTATTATTCATAAATTATTATTTATATTCAAATTAATAAAAAAAAATTATTTTGGAATCTGTTGAAAAATCAAAATTACAAATTTTGAACTCAGTTCTTAATCCAATAAAATAAGTATGATCTATATAATCTTTATAAATTAAATAATTAATTTTTAGTCAAACTGATTAATTAATTGAAAGTAAATTACGATAAAGT
>CM057820.1:47444291-47599291 GCA_030067965.1 Latrodectus elegans | reverse complement strand
AAAAAATAAAGAGTTTTTAAAATTTTACTGTCCTACAGTTCATTTTTATATTTATTTGAGCTATTGACACCAACAGGCTGCATTCAAAGCAATTTACTTACATCTTACATCAAATAATATGCAGCTAAATAATCAAAGCAGTAATTTTCGATGTTATTTTCTTTCGCTGAATCAATGGAAGAATTTTTTTAAACTATGCCATCAATTTATTATAGTTTAATTTTGTACATTTGGGGAAAATATCTGCAAAATTTTTAAACCACATGAAACAAAAATTTGTTTTAATTTAGTAAATGTGCCAAGGTGACTCAAAATGATTGGTGTTCTGCTTTTACTTTCAGTTCAGGCCCAAATCAACTTTAAATATCTGTAGAGTAGAGCAATTAATCATCTAATACAATTATGTCAAGGAAGAAGCCACGATGGTATGTTTATTTCATAACTATTTATTTAATATTGTTGAATGAAATATATTATACTCATATAACATAATTTGAAAAATTGGATAAAAAATATTAAGTAAATGAAATTAAATCGAAAATTAAAATAAATAAAGCTATTATATTTGGTATATTAAGTTGTTAGAACTATGTAAACTAAAATGCTGAAAATTTAGATTAACCAGAGTCTTAGAGGATTTTTTTTCTTTACTTTTTGTGTTAGATATTAGCGTTGTTAGTGATGATAAATCTTCTATAAACTGTAATTTGATTATTTGAATTAAATCATGTTATGAGTTGGTTTTAATGGGTTGGTTGTCAGTTTATTCTCAATAAATAAATAAATCTAATTAAACGTGTCCAATTTTTAATTTTGTTACTGAAACAGAATACATCTGCATTATATTTACATATTTACGAGACAATATTTAAATAATATTGTCTCGTAAATATGTAAATATAATATGTAATAATAGTGTAGAGATTTATTGTATCGTTTCTTGATAAAGTAATCAAATAATTGGCTACTTAGAAAAATTAAGAATAATAGATGAATATTTATTAAAATATAAAAACCAGAATCCAAAGAATGCATCGTAAAATCCCGTCTGTCGTCTTTAACAACAGTTAAGATCATAAAAAATATATTGAGGTTACAGTGAATATGTGCTTTGGAATGAAATTACTCGCAATGCAAAATTCAGAAGAGAGTGATCCTTTCGCGAAAACTAATAGAGATGTAAGAAAAGCTTAATTTCAATTTTACAGAATAGCAATGATTTAATACTAAACTGGGCCGTGATAGCAAAGTGGTTAGGGTATGGGCCTTCCATCCGAGAGAGCGGGGTTCGATTCCCAATGCCGCCAAAGACCCATTGAGTACATGCAATATACGTGCTCGTTAAATCTGTGGAATCAAAAGTCCTATGATCTTTAATTAAACAATTACCATGGATGCAATGGACTGGAGAAAATTTCCGCCCCCTTCAGATCAATGTCAAAATTGAGGGAGTGGATTCTCTGGTGGTGCCATATATCAGAGAATTTAAAAACGAACAAAAAAATACTTCGTGGCGCTCTGATTAAAACGAAAGACATTCCCTATTGTCTTAAATTCGCATAGCGAGTTTAACTTGTCCAAGTGTCATAAGTAACAACAAACGACACCTTATGCATTGAAATTTGAAAAACAAAGGTATATTGGATTGTGTGTGAGATCTAACGCGGTTACATTTCGAAATATGCAAGAAAAAAGCAATTAATTATTGAGAGTCAGGTTATCTTCGATTCTTCTGCAGAAACAATACACATCCAGGCAAACGCTGAATTTCCTCTTTCATATTTTGAAGCATCTTAAGGGACAGACCTGCACAAGCATCCTTTATACGGCATCAAATGTCATAGATCAAGATATCTTTCAGAAAGCAACTCTAAGCAGTAATGAACCATCGCTCTTGATGACGAACTTATAGATTACTTTCAGGATTCTCCAACGTCAGCAATGGCTTTCCTGTCCATTGTACTTGTTCGTACGGCTACATTATGCTTCATCCATTCAAATAATGGCTAAGAAGAATGTTGGCTGGTCCTCTAATCGATCCACCCCAGTTTACATCAGCTTTAAGTCGTTCTTGAGATAAGGCCACTAATTCCAAATTTTAACACCAGAGGCGCTCCGCTCCGAAATACAACTTCTTTATTAAAGCACATATTCTCATTCCATCACCACTATACACTTTCAATGACAATATGGCTGACGATGTTGGTGTTTAATAAGGGCACTTCACCAAATATTTTTCCAAAATTGTTGGTTATAGAAATATATTTTAAAGATAAATTATAAATATATCTTGGAAGTATATTTATAATTTATCTCCATATATTATCTATATATTGGTTATAGAAATATATTCCAAACATTTCAAATTTAGTAAAACTTCATTTGAAATTCAATTTTGAGCATTCAAAACACATTTTATGAAATATTATATTAAACTGATTTTTTATATTATTATTTAGACAAATTTTTTCACATGTTGCTCTTCACTAATGAAAGTTGGTTCTGAGACACCATTAATTGGCCAATATTATCATTAAAATTAAAGTATTGTGGGAGTTAAATTATTTATAGAATTTGCACATACATAAGTATATTGGTATAAATTATACATGGAAGGTGATATAAAAAATGTCTACTAACTTTCTTTAAAGTTAAGAACAGGCAAATAACTAAAAATTGTTGATAAAATTCCTTGGTATTATATTTAAACCTGACATTGGACAGGACATCCAGTTAACCTGACTAAACATCGTTATCCTTCTTAAATGCAGTACAAATGATTAGTTTTAAATCTTTATAAATTTATTTTGTTTTTCCTTACATCAATTTATCGACTGTAAGAAAATAAGCTAATGTTGAAGTATGAAACCACAAAAGTAATTTTTGGAAATCATCACAGTTTTAATAGTTTTATGCAAAATACGACAACCAGTGACTCGAGGACTGCTTATGATCTGTTTAATCGCTTTCTACAATAGGTAAGAGTTTTTAGAACTGAGGCTATTATCAATTAAAAAAATTAACTGAACTTACCAATTACCCACTGTAAGGCAGCTTCAATGGGAGTTGTTTCCTCTGTTATATCATTGCCATAAAGACAAAGACCAGCTTCTAATCTTAGTGTATCCCGAGCTCCCAGACCCGCTAACCTCACATTATCTTTCCTGGAATCTAATAAATTTTCCGCTATGAGCTTACTTTTGGAGGAAGGAACTGATAATTCAACTCCATCTTCACCTGTGTATCCACATCTTGTTATTCTACAATCTTCAACACCACAGATTGTAGCGACAGTAGTTGTCATGAAAGTTAATTTACTTAAATCAAATTCGACAAATTCTTGAAGAACTTTAGCAGTTCCTGGGCCTAAAAGGAAATATGAATACCTTAGACTGTTCAAATCAGTTGGATATATATTGTGAAGTTTAAAATCTTATTTTAATAACATTTTTTAAAAAATGAATTACTGATTACAATTTTGGAAAAACACACTTAAATAGACCTTTATATATCATTATCTTAAATGTAATTTTTAACACTAATGGTCATCCACGTAATAAAATGATTGATAAAGGAAAAGAAAAAAAATGATATAATATCGTAAAATAGTTTTTATTATAAAAAGAAAGCTGAAATGAACAAATAATCGATTTTTTATAATATTTAAAATTAAGATGTCTAAACTGAATCACAAGATTAAAATATTTATAGTTCATTTAAGCATTTTTTCATAAGCAATTGATAATTTAAAAAATATGAATATATATTAACAAATTCATTCAATTTCGTCATAAATAAATATTGTTGTTGTTGTCGTGTGACAAGTGAAAAAAGGGAAAGGGAAAAAAAGAAAAGGTAAAAAAGACAAGTCATATGTAACTAAAGGACCACTGCCCTGACCCCATCTTCAGCTTTTTCCGCATAAAGGATATCATGGCAGCAGTTGGGGTCGATCATAAATAAATATAATTTGTCAATAAACATTTTATTTAGGGAATAATTTTATTTATGGATGTTAAACATTTTATTTATGGATGTTAAGCAATCATATATTTGTTCTCTTTATCTTTAAGAATACACAATTCTATCTTATGATTTGGAATCATTTTATTTATTTTATTCATATATAAAAAGTGCAATGATATTTTATATAAGAAATTATTTTGAATTATCTATATTAAAGATGTATTATATACCACTATCGCGTTCTCTTCACATAGTGTTAACGGTTTCATAAGGACCTAAGATGATAGTAAAGCATTTGTCATCGCGTAATTGCTTTCCGAGAGGGCTTTTCATAGCTAGCAAGCCGTATTAACGTATCATAAGAAAACTCCTAAGCACCCACCTCTATAGATGTGTTTGCTAAATGTAACATCCTTCTCCCATTGTTCAACAGGGGATGGGATAGAACCCAGGACCTTTCTCTCTAAAGAGTAATCCTATCACTAGGCCGCAATGAACCCATCAAAATCGCCAACGACAATAGAACAATTAAATTTTGCAAACATAACGTTTTGCGATTCAAAACATGAAGTAGCTTCTCTTAACGATGACCTTTATCCGATCCCTCTATTTGCTCCATGTACACTTTTCAGCCTGTCAGCTGAAAAGTGTAATTCGAAAAAATGTATGAGGTAGTAATATAAAATTATATGGATTATGCTGTGTATTTTTTAGATAATAAATCTATTTTTATTACTTTTGATTTGTAAAAATAGCTTTTGATTGGAAATTAAATAATTATTAGGTAAACAAGAAAGTTCTTGCCATTTTCATTTTCGCATTGCCACTGAATGAAGCGAAAACAAGTAGGCAAAATACTCTATGTGTTGTTGAGACTCTCAGTTGTGAGTAAGAATATCACTCGTTATAAAAGCAAATTCATTGCGCACATTCATCAATTGTAACTCGTACAGTAGCTAAGAGGTGTCTTTACGACTTCAAAATGGACTAATCAGTTTCTGAATCAAGTCACCGAATATGTCAAACGTTAGGGGGTAGTGCTATGAAGGAACGTACGACAAGACAGTTGTTTCAGAAATTCAGGCAGGGAGATTTGTCCCTCTGTGATGAAACTGCTGTTTGGTGGACTAGTAGCCAAGTAATTCACTATAAGCTGCTGCCAACGAGACAAACGATCACTGCAGATTTAGCCACAACTGGAACGTTTGCAACATACATTGCAACTGAAGGTAGTTAATCGCAATGATGTACTGTTCTTAGCCGATAACATGAGGCCGCATGTCGTTCGGGTGGCCGGGAATATCACATAGCTACTTGATTGGATGATTTTATGCACTTTTCTCTACTCACCTGAACTTACAGCCCTTCTTCCATTCCCTGGACAATCCTCTTGGTGGAAAATCTATCACAAATGAGCCAGACTTGATTAAAGCAGTCAACGGACTTTTTGCTTCCAAACCCCCGAGTTTCACCGCAAGGAGAGGATTGCAAAAGAAGAGACACGTTGGCGGAAGGTGCTGAATACCGCTAGTAATTACTTAGAGGATTACCAATAGGCTTCACATTCTGTATGTCTTGTTCTTTTAGGTTATTAAAAATGGCAAGAACTTTCTTGTTTATCTTGTATGTAGCTGAAATAATAAAAAATTACCTTGAACAGCTAAAAGTGCTTTGTCAGTGATAATTTCAAGCTCAACATCTGCACCATTTCGTTTGAATTCCGCTTCTCTTTTCTACATGAAATATATATCATTCATTGTACAAATCGCCATTTTCTTTTATATCATTACAAAATTTTAGTTTTAAACAGAATTGATTTAATCAAAATTACTATTATATTTCCGATTACAAATCATAGATAATTAAATTTAATTTCGGTTTTCTTAAGAATTTGATAACTCATATGTTATATATAAGAAACTCAACAGTAACTTGTATTTTATTTTCCCTTTTTTAATTAAAATAGTAATTAAAAGTAATTAAAATAAATTTTCGAAAGAATAGAGTCGTGAATTACTAAAATATTATCGCATTGGACAGGACATCCAGTTAACCTGACTAAACATCGTTATCCTTCTTAAATGCAGTACAAATGATTAGTTTTAAATCTTTATAAATTTATTTTGTTTTTCTTTACATCAATTTATCGACTGTAAGAAAATAAGCTAATGTTGAAGTATGAAACCACAAAAGTAATTTTTGGAAATCATCACAGTTTTAATAGTTTTATGCAAAATACGACAACCAGTGACTCGAGGGCTGCTTATGATCTGTTTAATCGCTTTCTACAATAGGTAAGAGTTTTTAGAACATTATAAAATGAAATCTGTAATTAAATTTTCATTAAAATTTTCTGTTTGTTCTCCCATTTGTATATAGTTCATTTATAATTGTAAATATTTGCTCATTTTCCTACTATTGTTTATTTGGAATTATGTATCCTGAGTATAGGTTCAGTGGCTCATAAACCTAAAAAAGACTAATATAACTAGCCTATTTTTTGTAAAAGCTTTTTGTATGTCAGTAGCCAAATTCTTAAAGAAAAACTACCTTTTGTTGACTAAATTGCTTATTGATTGTAAATATGTTTAAATAAACGCATGTTAATATGTAAGAAATATCGAATCTGAGAGCGTTGAATATGTTATCATAGAATTATGGCGTTTGCCGATAATATTTTGAAATCAGATAATTTCTCAGATTATTTAATAATTCACATTTAGCTACCTTAACAAAACAAAGAAAGGTTAAAATATAACATGAAAATGAAATTCTTGTAACCTGCAAGAAAATCATGGGCTTAATTAGGACCAAGTCTTCAAAGGATTTTCATATTATTGAGAAGAGTATAAGCAAAGCATATGGATTGCTTTCTAAAGCTGAAAAAATTGAGAACCTACAACAAAGGCTATGAAGTTCTTAATGGCAATAAAGTGACCCGAATGTTAGCTTCGTAGATTAAAAATATTTCAGAGCTACAATCAATTTTACTTTACATAGACTCTTGATTAATCAAATGTTATCCAATCGCATCAAGTCCAGGTTTTCAAAATTTTACTCTACTATCGCCGTTTTTGAGGGGAGGGCTCTTCATCAAAATAATACAAATTCTGTCAGTACTTGATGAAAATACATCATCATAATGCATAATTATTACTATAGCTAATATTAATTAAAAATAAATAACTTAGAAATTTATTGCATTCCATTATAAATAAAAATAAATATATAAATGCTTCATTTAATCTAATTTACCTCTTGACATTTAATTTAAAAGATTCAAATAAATAAAATATTCTTAACAATTAAAATTTTAAATCCTGAAATCCATCTTTTTTTTAAAAGATAAGTGTATTTGAATGCCTATTTTCTAAGGATAATTATTCATTAAAAAACGTATGTATATCATAAGTTTGTTAATTTATACAACATAATTTTCTTACTTTCATATGCTCCAAATCTTTATCAGTACAACCAGCGTTTGATACCAAATAGAGGTAATCTTCATCTGTTTTAGTAACAATTAAATCATCGATAATTCCTCCGTTGTTATTTGTAAATAAAGATAATGTACCTTGGTTAACATTCAAACCTAAAAAATGTATGCTTTTTTAATTTCTTCATATAATAATTTTAAAGACATAGATTTCTATTTTAAACATTCCTTGAAAAAATATTATAAGTTAAAGCATATATTTTTTTTTCAAATTGTAACTCAATCAGTGATTCAAATTTTAAAACTACAGAGTATATTAACACATTTTTAGAACGATTTCGATAAAGAATTAAAAAAAGTAAATGTTTTATAATAAAAACTTTTGGCAACAGCTTATTATTTGAAATGAGAAATATCGTCTGCTACTTTTAAATTTATTCTTCTTTCAAATTGTCACATATAAACATGCTGGGAACTGAAGGATATGTTTTTGCGTTTTCCGAAGATAAACGTTCTTATTACAGAATTAAAAAATGTTGTGAAATGCATAGTATTAAAATTTTTAAGCGAAACATAAGCAATATTATTAATCGGACAGGTAAAAACTGTCAATCATTATTTCTACATAGAAAGAAGACTTCAAACGAATATCCGTAAAATGTACGCACTGTTTCAAATGTTTCTAAAATGAAATCGCTGGTAAAAAGAAAAAATCCTCCAACACAGAAATCAATTGCAAAGTCTTTAGATACATCTGTAGCAACAATAAATAAATTAATAAACCGGTATTTATGACTTAAAAATGCTAAAAAACACAATGTTCACCAGCTTTTGCCGAGACATGTGGCTCACGCAAAACATTTTGTAGAATCCTGTATGAAAACCACTTAGCAGAAGATAAATGGAAAACCATTGTGACCCTTGATGAAGCATGGGTTTTCCTAAATGACTGTACCAAAAAGTCTTTTTGCTATAGAAATTGAGGAGAAAAAAATGTACAAATCCGTTTCCGTCAATGTAAAGAAAGTTTCAGTAAGGGGTTTTTGATTGTCGCAGGTTTCTCTTATAATGGGAAATTAAAAATAAGAAGAGTGGAAATAAATGTTAAAATCAACTCATCATACTATCAGGAGAAGGTTTTACGCCCAATATTTACAAAAGAAGTTCCACTTCTTTATCCCAATGATTTTCAAAGAGAGAAACTTAAGACAAAGCTAAAAGTCATACTTCGAAAACTACCACTGGATTCCTTGAAAAAATGATGACTAATGCAGGTATTGCATGTATACATTTTCAACATATCCCTGCAAAGTCTCCTGACATTTCACCTATGGACTATTGTGCCTTTGATCTGTTAAAAAAGGCTCCTTCTAAACGCAAACCCACCACGATAGATGGACTCTGGAAAGTAGGAATGGAAAGCAATACTCCTTGAAATATTGCGAAAAGCTCTTCTAACATGGTGGAAATCACGATGCAGACTTATAGTCCAGAAAAAAGGCTATCAGATTGAACATTTAAAAAAATAATCTTTACATTATAAACATTAATTAAACGTCCAGGAAATCGTTCTAAAAATGTGTTGATACCCTCTGTATTTTGATAGCATTTTTATATTTTTGCAGCTGGAGAAGCTTCTAAAATGTTTGCAAGCATTCCCTAGAATCCATCTAATTATATTTAAATTTGGAGACACATTACATATAAATGTATGAATTATTTTAACATTTAAAACTTATTTTATGATTGTTGGCTTTAATTCAAAGATATATCAATCGGATTGGTTTCATAAATCGAAATTAATTCATACAAATTGACATATAAATCAATTTCAGAGATCATTTTATTGGACTTTTATCAAAATAACCTTTCTGAATTTCCCTTAAACATGGCATTGACCATTATGAATAAGATAATAGATATAATAAATGTTTTTTTTTTTTATAAAAATAAAAAAAGTTTCATATCAAAATTATCCCTAAGCAAAATAATAAAAAATTGAAAAAATTTTTATTTTAAAAAAATTTTTGCAGCATAATAAAATATTGAAACAAATTTTTTATACTTTAATGACTAAAAAAAAATCGAATGATTAAAAATACAAAATTTTTTTAGTTATACATTTGTATTCCAAAAATTAAAGTAAGATTTCACGGGTTTTATAGCGAATAGAAAGTGAACACTCTGCTCTCCGACCTGAAATTAGGAAAAATATTTTTTAGGTTATCCTTTGTGGAAAATTGGCGATGTTTTGTTGACTCTCAAAAGTGTTTGGAGAAACAAAATACAGCTCCATATATTAGGCAATGATACACACGATTCAAAAATTTTTATCATCATATTCAACATCACCCAATCGCTGCAATATTGGAGAGAAAACAAGGGGGACCCTAAAGTATACGCCACCTCCTTGAGTTCAATGACTTGTGTCTTGAATTTCTAGGGTGTAGTAACTTTATTTATATATATAAGCTTCCATTTTCATAATAAGACAATTCTTGGCCAGCCTAAAATGTTTTTTTAAAGGAACAATTAATTAACTAATATAGAAGTTGTATAGTATACAGCGATTACATTAACAATTGCTACAATGAAAAATCTGGTTAACGCATTTAACCAGATTGCGTTGAGGAGAGCTAATAAAGAAAAAGTATTGAAGTCCCCCTTAACTAAAATTATAAGTGCTTCAGATACTTGTAATATTAACTAATTCATTTCATGTCATCAATATAACACATTTTTTATTGAATATGAAAAATATTAAACTTGGTAGTAACAGAAATGAAATTAATTTTATTGAACTACTTTTAACTTCCAATATAAAACTAAAATTTATACTGTATTATATCTGTAAAATTTTATGCCAACATAAACAGACACTGCTGTTTAATGGAATGTATAGCAATTTTACAGTAGTTAGTGAATACACATCTGAAGATTTTCACGTAATCTTGACTATTACCACCTTGAACAAGAAGTTAAGACTCTTGGAAGGAAAATGTTTTAAGAGTTCATTTTTCTCGGTATTAAATATGCATAATAAGATATAGAACGATTCCAGACAAGGCAAATTAATGAATTTGTTCTCAAAAGCATCAAATGACCCATTTCTATACATGATAAAGCGCATGCGCATCGAATTGACATCATATTCTCAACATCTAAAAATTTAAATTTTTAATGAGAAATATATAAATTCAAAACCTTTAAAACTTTGTACCCGTTTTTTTCTTCTTTTTATAGTAATAAAAAAATGCAACAGATTATGACGAAATGTAAGATTATACAAATATTTCGATATTTTATCATAAAGTTTAAAATAAACAAGCAATTTAGCATGTTTGTTTTCTTTGAAATAGTATATCTAAATTAACTACCTTCAATAATGGATTTTCAAAATTTAAAAATGTAATTAATTTTTAGCATTTTATGCTGTTGAGTTATTTGTATAAATAATGCAATGTAAATTCTGTCTATATATACTGCATTTATTTTACTTACACTATTTTAGGAAATGTAATGCCTAATTGATTTTAAATATATTTCTAGTAAGATTTGGCTCGCAAAAAATACAGAAGTACTTAAAATTGTCCTGAATAATTTGAGATATTTTTAGCAGATTTTCAGAGATAAAGATACTGCTTTTAATCCAAATTAATAGTATACATGCAAGTCTTTTAGTGATGGAAGCTAAAAATTCGGGTTGTTAGCTTGCACAATCTCGTACTTTAAAAAAAAAATCAGAATGCCACACGAACAGATTTCCAAAACAAAAATTAATATGGAAAGTGAGATTCTAATACTGTTCCTTCAACACCAAAAAATCCAAAATATTGAAACAGGGCTTTTAATACATAAATGAAAAATAAATTATCAAATGAAACTTAAAATACTTTCATACAAGAGACTTTGTTTTCATAAGTAGAATATTTTTATGTGTGAATTGATTCATAAATTTTCTAATTAAAATATGCTGCATGCATTTACAGAAAGATTAAATACACTCGTGTCCATAAAGTGAGGATAATGCAAGTTTAGGCTAAGAAAGAGACAGAAACAAAACAAATGTGACTTATTTGTGTAAAGTCTATTTATTAAACAAAAAGTAAAGAACAAAAAAGATGCCAAATGTTTGATATCATTAATAAAAATTGCGATTTTTACTTCCTAGAGCAAATTTCAAAAAAAAAAAATCTATTTACAAAAACCAATATGGCATCATATCAACCAGCATGGTTGATATGATGGTTAATACACAGTATGAACCCCTGACGAATCAAAACAGGCCTTCAAATACCTAGGCATGCTGAGTATCAAATTATCGATCTGATCTTGGGGAATATTACACCACTGATCAAGCAATCCCCTCCGAAGTTCTAGTAGACATGGGAGAGGGAGTTGATGTATTGCAATTCATCGGCCAAGCATGTCCCCTGCATGCTCTATTGAATTCATGTCCGGTGAGTATGCTGTCCATTCCATACGGATGATATTCTCCGATTGAAGATATTTTTTTACAATCTAGGCTGAATAGGCTGTTTCCACGGTGAGAACGGATGTTGTCATCCATAAACAGAAATTCTGCACCCATGTCACCCTGAAACAAACGTACATATTGTTCAAGAATGACATATCGATAGATGTAGCCTGTTATAGTTACATTCTGAACATGAAGGTTAGTTCTGAAACCAAGAATAATTCTTCCCCAAACGAGCAATCCTGTACCTCCGTAACGGCGTCGTTAGATACTGTTCTCTTGGTGGTAACGGGTATCTGGCCCTCTCCATATGAAAGTTAGGTGGGAATTAGACTAAAATCTAAACATGGACTCGTCGGAAAATATGACACAAGACCACTGTTGCCGTGTTTATAATGCATGCTCTCTACTCCAGCCTAACCGCAAGTGACAGCGAGTTACGGTAATTGGAACACATATGACAGGACTACGAGCATATAGACCAATGTGCCCTAAGCGTCTGTACACGGTCTGCCTTGAAACTGTCGTACCAGTAGCTGAAGAGATCTGATTCTGTGTTCGGTCTGTTTCTTTTGGCAGTAACTGTCAAAACCGGTCCTCATTCGGAGTTGTAACTTGGGGGCAACCTGTGTTGTAACATCTGCTCCCATTACCATTATCTTGGGACCGTTCCCAAAGCCTGGAGATGATACTCTGGGTGATTCCAAGTTCTTCGGATACTTTCAGCTGGGTACGTCCACATTCTAGACAGCCGATAGTTCTACCACGTAAAACATCATCCAAATGGTTCCTTTGTGCCATAACTATGCTGTTATTAAACTGAAAGGCTTTTAAAGCTTTTTTAAACAATTATACTTCTTTGAAACCATTCTTTATATTCTCCTCTCTTACACTCTCGTCATTGTGACGTACTCTCGGCGTAATGTGTGGTGAAATTTTTATTTTAGAGCTCAATTTCTGTGTGATTCTGAATTATCCTTAATTTATGGACATGAATGCATATTACAGATTGCATTCAAGTACAATGAAGTTTATTTCATTTATAATTCATACTGCTTATGTACTTTATATCCGGAGTATTTTAATTCGTATAGACCTTGTACTGTAACACATTTAGATAGTTTTGAAATGCCTACATCTCTTTTCAATTTTAGTGACAGAATAAAACAAAGATGTGAATAAAATCAATAAATTATATCTCTCAATTATAAATTTCTCAGCTTAATTACCCCATAATACAGTAATACAAACAATAAATTTTACACAAAGAAATAAATTAAATCACTCAGTTATAATTTTTTTTTCTTGAAACATTTTTATTTATTTGCTTGGAACAGTTTTTACACATTGACGAATTAATGCGTATAGGGTAAAGTAAACTTGGTGAACGTCAATACGTCGAAAACAAATCACACAATGAATTACAAACTTTTTCTTTTCTTTAACTCATCAAATTTTTTATATAACTTTTAAATCTATCATGAGGATAAAAACAATCCTGAGCTGCTTTAATTATTACAATTAAATCTAAAATAAAAGTTCAAAATGTTGATTTTAGAAATATCTCAAACCACGGAAATCTCAAGTCCGATAATTACTACATTATCTTAATGTGGACATATACACCAACAAACTTTGGTGTGTGTATGTATATATATATATATATAGTTCCAATGGAGTTCTACCTGTTATTATAAAGACAAGCTAAAAATTTTTCCCCAACCTAATTAGTCAAAGGCTATCGGAATTCTTGGTTTTATGGAAATAATACAACAATCAGCCATTATTTTACATATGATGAACATATCTTCATTTTTGTTCCCAAATAGCTGTTGTGTACTAGTGTAATATTACCCATTACATGTATTAATAATTTCAGTACTTGTATGTCACCGACAGGACACATTAAGAATAAATGAAGAATGCAAGAGTGAAATTCTTAATTTTAAATTTCTTACTAGAACTTTTTCTGATAAATTTAGGGCAAATGCAAACGGTATTGGAGATTTAGCTGTAAAATAAAAAAATCATATAATCCTTCTGTCATTCTCAACAAATCTGTAGGAAACTAAAATAAAGTGTGTTTGGAGTTGATTCAACGAAGCTTATAAAGTAATTAAATGTCTGGAAGTTGTCACAATCTATGAACATATAAGCTTGTTAAACATTCATTTTGACCACTCTTGGCAAAAAGCTAAAAAATTCAGGATACTTTTATAATTTGATTAATGTAACAATAAATTACTTAGTAATTGGAGTATTGAATATCTTTTAGTTAAAATGGTTTGAAAATTGAAATTGCAAAAATATTTTGAAAAATAAAACAAATAAAAAAACATAAGAGGAAAAATAATGTATAAAAATTAACTAGAATAAATAAACGAAAACTCTGTCACAGCTATAGTGCCACCAAATTATTCGAGACAAAATCGAAACAGATATTAATTAAATTGTACGTTCTAAAGAAACGAGTGAAACACTATGTTGAAATGGATTTATTTATCTGCTACGAGCAAGTAAATATCTTCAGTATAAGCTTTTTAAATTGGTTGAAGAGAGAGAGAAAAGGTGTAATAGATTTGCTGTACAAGAAACAAAGAAAAGCATAAATATTTGAAAAATACATGTATTTACAATCTACAAATGTACATTTTGTCTATTCTTTATTTCAATTAAGGATATTCATTGCTCTTATTCGCATAAAAATTTCATTCGAATCAATTTTTTTAGATTTTAATTCTGATTTCCAAAAATTTTATGTTTGTTTTCGATTTTACTCTCATTTGGAAAAAAAACTCAGAATTTTATTTAGATAATTAAATTATAAAATATTTTTCTTAAATTAGTACTTTGAAAAAACACGTGGTTTGCAAAATACTATCCATGATTCCAGTCAAGAATCATGACTAGATCTAAAATGCAATTGTAAACATGTCTAAACAATATTTTGTTATGCTCATTCTACTTCAGATAAAATGCATGGAACGCGTGGAATCATTATAAGCTGCATAAAATAATCTTAATTAATTTACAGAGGATTCAAAAAGTTACATTTTGGCTTTCTAAATCATTAAACACGCTTCAAATATTAAAAATAAAAGTTCAGTTATTATTAGACATTGAAGCATTAGTTTATTGGATTGAGATAATAATATTATCAATAACAATTTAGTCTATTAAGAAGATTTAAATGAATACTTTGAATCAACGGAAACAAAATTAAAATCAGTTACTGACATAAATATCACCAGAGTTTAAGTAAAAACATTATTTCTCATGAACACTTACCTTCAATATCTGACACAACAAGGCTCTCAATGAATTTTATTCTGTCTTTTCCTTTAATCTTTGTCTGTAGCATGTGTGATACATCGAATATTGAAGTATGCTGTCGGGTGTGCTTGTGCGATTCAATGATTGTTTGATCTGCATACTGGAGAGGCATTTGATATCCTGCGAAATCAACAAAGCGCGCATCGTGTTCTGCATGGAAATCATGAAGAAACACGTGTTTCCGAGGCTAAAAGAATAAATTATCATGTTCGGTTTGAATAAATACTGATAAATTTTATATAAATGTTTTATAAAAATATTTGACAAAACATTACTTGATAAACATGAAACATTGATAAATATTCTGAATAATGTGTAAGAATTATAATTTTAGGTAGTATATACGATTTCGTGTAATATTTTATTTGCTTTTTGACTTATTTATATACGTTAAGTAAACTTTCTTTTAATTATCTGTTTAAAGAAATATACCCGAATTTTTACTTAAAATTTTTATTGCACTTTCATTAATTAATTTAACATAATTATATAAATGATGACAGCAGGCAATACAGTCATCTTGTTTGACCTTATATAATCTATTGGGGGAAATTCGGAAAGCTTTTATACGAGAATGAAGAGTAAAAGAAAACACATATTATTAACATTAATTAATCAATCAAGAGTAGTATTATTTACTTAGAAAAAGAACTTCACAGATTTCTTAAAGATAAAGCGCAAATCAATCATCAAATGCACTTCCAGAAAAAAAAAATACTCAAAGCAATCATCAAGTATATTGTTTCTTAAACTGATTAGTGCTCATTTTAAAATCTCACATTGGAAAAATCTAACTGCTCTTACAATTGCAACTACTCTGATATAAATCAAACTACGAACAAAATTTATCAAGGAAACGGACTAATAATTTGATATCTGTTCCATTTGCGTATGAAAGTCAACCAATATTGGCTATATGCGTTATTTGGATGATGGTCTACATGTCATCTATCAAAAAGAAATAAAGAGAGCAGTAATAGATCAAGAGTAATTGAATTAAAAATTCCAAGAAATTGAATTTTTATGGGATTTATATAATCAATAACCTTTATATAGATTCCGTTATTTCACCAAATTATTATTCAATTTGTTAGTATCAGTCAAATTGAATATAAGATTTTCTGCAACCATGCTTCTCCTCGATTTAGTAATTTAATGCTGATTTCACGGATTCTTTCTGAAATCACTGAATATGGGCAATAAATTACAAGAAATAAAGGTTTGTTGCAATATCTTCCTAATAATGACCAACACAAACAAACTGAAGCAATGAACAACATCAATAATCTATGAGCTGCAGAATACATACTCATAATTAGACATTGACCAACAAAATAAACTAAATCAATGAACAATATATATCAACTATAAAAAAGATGCGTACAATTAGAATTAAACAATCACTTTTATATTGGTTAATGTTATGTTTCTGCTAGTATATACACTGACCAATGAATTAGAAACTAATGGTCAATATTTTACTGGATCACCTTTTGCACGGATAACAGCTTTTTTTTCACCTGGGCATTATGAGCACATGATTTTGGAATAGGTTTATGTCCATAGAATACAATCCATTGGCTATGCACCTTATTAAATCTCGTAAAGAGAAGAGGAGAATGCAGCCGCATGCATCTTTCCAAAATATCTCACACACTTTTCTATGTGATTAAGATCCGGGCTCTTAGATGGCCAGGAAAGATGCTGAAAGTTCACAGATGCAATTTTGAAACTTTCTCGTACGACATATAGTTGCATTTTAACCCATGAAGTCAACGTAGCCATCAGAATAAAAATGCAACACTAGAAGGCGCATTAGATCTGCCAGTATATCTAGACAATTCATAGTTATTCGTTTACCCTGAAAGAACACAAGGGTACAACTTTCTTGCCAGAAAAATATGCCTCCTATCACGTTGCTTCAACAGGGAACATGTTCACAAAAGCAATTTTGACACTTTCTCATACCACTTTCTCGCCAGAAGAATATGCCTCCTATCATGTTGCTTCCACCAAACCCTTGCACAATGCGAGAGAAGAAAGATGGATTCATGGCTTCGTGAGGTTGTCGCAAAATTCGACATGTTTAATCAGAACAAAATAATGTATAACGTTATTCTTTCGACCACATTATTTGTTTGCAATCCTTGTATGCCCAGTGTCTTCTTTCCCGAAACCACTGAAACGAGTTTTTGCATTTCGGGCAGAAATGAGTGGTTTGTGGCAGGTGAATGACTATACATTCCCATTTTCGGCAGTTCTATGTTTTTGGAAAGAGCTTTAATTGGTGATTTTTGTATTTAAAGCACAGTAGAATCCCTGATTTGCTGTCATACAACTCTTTGGAAATGACACCGATCATGCTCTTGGAAAACTATGTTTGAAACGCAGTAACATTGTTTTAGACAAGAACTCTGATTTAAAAAAAATTTTAAGCTATCGATATGCTTGCTTTTGAAAATCCTGTGAGATTTTTTTTTCTGTCCTTTCCAAATGGTGAAAAATCTGCCATTTTATTTAATTCATTGCGAAAATGCACTCTTATACTCTACTTATGCTAACATTTCAAAAATATGTACCTAACGACATAAAAAATTGCCAACTCTTTCCTAACAAACATTTAGATAACAATCTGAAAGTCTTTTAGCCGATTGTCAGTACACAGTACATCAAGCCTTTGTTAGTAGAAACCAATTTTTAAAAAGAGATATCTTTAAAAGAATGATTTTACTTATAAAATATAATATACAATACAACTGTTGACAATGAAAATAGCATTTGCCCTGCTATAACATAATACAAAAAAGATGTATTTCAATAAATGATACAATGCATACGCACGCAGAAGCAGTGGAATTTGACAAACATATTTTAATATTTCAAAGTGAATAAAGTGAAAAAATTAATATGATGGAATAATGAAAATAGATCCTTAAATAACTTTTATTTTTCTAGTCACAAACGTAATTTCTTTTTCTTATGATCCATTTTGCTTACATTTATCATTACATTTTATTCAGAACAAAATATTTAGAATATGTACAAATAAGCAATTAAAAATAACCAATAACTTTTAATCACAAAAATGTTTCATTCAATATACTTATTTAAACTGTATCATGAATGATCTCTGAACCACTTCATCACATATTTCCTTATATATAAAAATTTTTACATATTTATGACAAAATGGATACTCTAATATTAAATTTGAAATAAAGTATTATCCCTGTAGAAGATAAGTCCATAAGATTTCAAAACTCACTTTTTTAGACACAATGCATACTATTAATTTACTAAAGTACAATAGCAATTAATATCAATCTATGTAAAGTAATATTAGAACTATCTTAATGATTAATAAATTGAAAGAATAAAATCGTTTATTTTAAGTTTTAGGAAACATTGCTTGATGATATAATTTTCATAATATTAAAGAAAATACCCTGTTTAAACCATAAGGTAATATATATAGCTATTTTAAAACAATATATTACTAATTAAAACTATCCGCTAAATATATAACACTTCACTCGATAAGTACTTACGGAATTGGAATATTTACGTCCGGGCCATCTAAGGAAAGGAAAAGAAGTTTGTTTAAAAAAACACTTATAAACGTAAGAGAATTGTTGCCGCATATTAGAGCTCTTTTTTTTAAAGAACTATCACTCGAGCGTTAAAGGAATCGAATGTACACTAACAAATAAACAAAAAAAGACCTCTTGAGAAAGCTTATCACTCTATGCTAGTTATGAGTAATCCTAATCTTATCACATTAGGAGATAAGAAGATATCTAGATTTTCTAAGAAAAGCCATTTTAAAGATTAACTAAATTTTTGTCATACTGTTTCACTAATTGTGTATTTGGTTCAATCTTGTGAAATGAAAATGTTTTATTTTTAATTTTAAAGTAATTTATAAAATTTAATATTTTTAAGTACACAGAAAAGTTCTAAAACTTATTATTCGTTGTTTATAACTCATTAGTGGGAGTGCTTGATAAGAGATTTACAACACAAATGAAGACAACAAAAAACACATTTCCTAAAAAAAATGATTTATAATAATGTCGCAAATATTGTTCTCTTTAACAGGCATTTTGAAGAAATGAGATGTAAGAATTCATACTTTTGAATATTGACTTTAACCGCAGTGTTTTGGCAACGATGTTTCTTTTCAGAGACATAATCGCTACAATCAATGGAAAGGAAAGAAACAAACATTAATACAAGTTTTTAACTTTTAACAACTTTTTAGTTACATATGTAATCACTATATATATATATATATATATATATATATATATATATATATATATATATATATATATATATATATATATATATATATATATATATATATATATATATATATATACCTATCGAAATTCCTTCAGTACATAATGTAATATGTAATATTCTTTTGAGAAATATTCTATTTTTTAATTGATAAAAATTTTGCTTTTTCTCATCTTAATTTTCAATTTAGTAAAAGATAAATATTTTCCTTTTAATGTATAAATCATATGAGTTTTCAATATAGTGTGCTATTGGCAATAATTTAGAATACATTTTTACTGCTTTTAGAAGCATAATTCTTAACTTTTTCGAAATGGAATATTGGCTTCTTTTTACTTTAACTATAAATTTTTTTAATTGTTGTATAGAATATTTTATTTTATTAGCGCTAATGGTAATTAAATTACGTAAAATATTTTGGAGAATGCATTTCTTTCTTTGTTACACCTTAAATTTAATTTAGCTAAAATATGATAAAAAATAAACCTCTTATATATAGAAATGTGAACACTTTCTTTTAATTCTTACGACAGTGATTTTTTTAACTATACAAAAAATACTAAATAAGTTCACTCCTAAAACAGTTTAATTGAATTATTTTGAATCTCTCTTATGCAGTGCCTTAGATAATTACTAGTCGGAATTGTTAAAATGCATTTAACAATTTCGATTAAAGAAATTATACAATTTTTAATGTCAAATAGCTGTCTTTTAAAGTTCAAATTACGTATATAAACGAGAAATTTTTTTTATCATTATTGAAACTGCTATTTAAAAAATAATTGTGTACTCATTGAATAATAATATTTTGTTACAGGTGGAATTATATTTTATTAAGTAGTTTTTTAATGTATGATATTCAAATAAATTAACGTAGAAAGTATAAAAGTCAAGAGAATCAGAAATTTACTTTTAATTCTGAATAAAAGCATCCATGCATATAGCAAACTTTGACATCTTTTTCAAATCGAATTTCATAAATGTTATTTTCGTTATACCAATCAATTTTAAATACTTTCATTTCTTTAAAGAAAAAATTTAAGCTTCGTGAACTTAATAAAAGCATTCCCTAAAGTTTTATAACATGTTGTCCGTAGTTATTTTCTTTTGAGATGCTGTTTGAATTTGTAAGCTCTTTGGCTTTTTTCTTACCGAAATTCACGTATATGTTCAAGGAAAATCATTTTTTCAAAGTATAAATATAGTATTATATCATTTTTCGAGAGCAAAATGTTTTTCTACCTTTAAATTTGTCCGATGTCGCGTGTGGATTCAGAAAACCATATTTTTACAATGCTAATGTTTTGGAATTTATGTTTTGAGCTTTTCCTTTGGAATCATTGATGCCAAAAATAAAATATGTAAATGCAATGTGCCAAATATTTCCTTCCTTTTCGGTTGAAAATATATAAGTTCAGTGAATAGTTTTCTATCAAATATTTAGAAAAGAAACTCGGTTGCGATAAAAATTTATTTTGATTTTGAATTATAACAATGATTCAATTAATCGGAGTAGGACTTATAATTATTACATGCTTAAAAAAATTGAGAAGCATATATAGTTATTAAATAAAATAAAAGTATTCAAAAACTTATTAAATTAATCTAATAATATATTTTATTTGTTGATTATACTCCAATAAACAAACTTCGAATGTAAATTTGACTTTGAAATTTTGTTTGATTTTTTAGTAATATTACAAAACGAATGCACCCGATAATAGGATTTATAATGTATAATTGTAAATAGGAAAGAACCAAATAAAAATCACATGTTTTTATAATTTTTATTCAAATTAATAAGTTAATAAAATCATAAAATGTACATTATATTGATATTGATCCTTTGACATAAATAAACTCATTCAATTTATTCACTTAATGAAAAACATCGAAATTTTCACTTTTATACATATTCTTATCATGTGAAATACACTTATTTATTTTTTAACTATTTATTAAAAATTCCAAAGAATAGAGCAGAAGCCTATTTCCTATGTTAAAGTTTAATTAAGTACGTTTAGTGAAACTCAAAATTTAACTAGAAAAGAAAACCCGATAGATGTATCCCGAAGAATTCCAGATACTGTCACGAAACTTGGCAGAAAAGAAGTCTGGTGATAGAAAGGCAAATTATTAAAATCTTGACTCCAATGATACATGGACAAGGAGGCAAGCGCTCTATGTGCATATGAATTGAACAGCTGTTAAAGTTTCAAAATATGATTGCACGTGTCATATAGGTAGATTTGGATTAATGGTACTCTAACTACCGATGTTTCGGAAATGTAACCAGCAACATTAATTGTCAGATTTTGAGAAGGCACGAATAGTAGGCATTAGAAAAACTGAGTGACCGAACAAAAGTATCAAGTATGCCCTCGGTTGGACTGATATGATAAGTGTTCAGTACTGGCAAAAATAGATCAGGGAAGGGACAGTTTACCGTTGCCGAGGATCAGGATTTCCTATAAACATAATTGCGTGCGAATATCGCAATATCATAACAGCGACCATAACAACACTAATAATGTATAATGATTAATTCTAAATTCATCTGATTTTCATTTATTGATATCTAAATTATTTTAATATTATAACACTGCGATTAAAACTTCATTAATTTAATATAAGTTTTGTAACCTTGATTTTTCTCTTCAACAGGAACGCTTACAAGATGTAGTAGGATTCTGCGACATATTTTTGGGTTAACGTCGCTTTTGTCAGGTACTTCACCAGACATGACCCGCACTATGATGTAGATGAGGACCTGGTAGGACAGAATCCCATGAGGGAAGTGAAAGAGCATATCCAGCTATATAAGAGGACCCGGATTTGCATCTCCTTATTCCCCAGAGAGCATCTTAGATAACACCAACATCATCTCTCTGATTAAAGTGAAATTTCCATGACATCGTTTGATCTCCATATCCTGAATTTTATTCTCTCAAATTGGCTCTTTATAAGGCCTTGACGCTTGATTGATGATGTATTTGTCATAAAATTGAACATGCTGATGACGTAACCATATACAACCACAAATGTCATCCAATAACGTGGCTACTTAAAGATACCACAATTATTAAAGATCAACATGGTCTTCAATGTTGAGGATGAACAGTGGTTATTGTCTTTATTGGTACTAGAATTAATAATCTACAGTCTATTCAAATTACCTGGATTTCACATTATTCTTAACAATGTAACTAAGGATTTGGGGTGACCAACATTATTTTCTGCGTTCTAAGTAGAATTTGATATAATGTAGCCCATTATAAAAAGTTGGTCTACTGTGATATCATAATGAGATCGCAATGATACCAATAAGCTGTCATGATTTCAAGAACCATTTTCATTCCCGTACTCTACTAGAGATAGTGCATATTATATATGCACACCCCATCTCATGACGTTTACCAAGAACATGACAAACTTTAAAGAAATATATCAAGAATTTCCAGCTCTAAGGAAAAAATATGTGGAGTTGTACACTTTCATGATTCTCACATGAAGCTAATCACTTAATATTAAACAAATTCTCATATTTCCTGTACTGTCATAAACTGTCAATCTTATTAATATTACTTCATATAACGAATTCAACGTGTGATTTTTCAGGGCTATTTATTATTTTTCAGCCTATTCAGAAAACTCTCGTGTCATTAAAAAAAGCACAAACAAATCCAAATTAATAGATTACAATAGCGATATATTTTCCAATTTTTTCCAATTCATCCAGCATACTGTATGTATTTTAACAAAAATATGTATAAAGTATGTATTTTGTAATACCAAATATGTATTTTAACTTACTGTTTCCAATAAATAAAAGTACCCCAAAATTAAATGTTTGTTATCTTTCTTATAGCTTATCAATTCACAAGAACATTATTCCTCCAAATCTCAATTCAGTTAGATAGCAAATTTTTCCTTTGAATACTTTACTTATCAAATAATCAATTATAATATATGAAGTTCATATGCATATATATAATTGATTAAAAGGAATAATTAAGTAATTTTGTCATAACAAGTATTCCCATTTAACCTTTATTTAATATTCTGTATGTCTCATGTATTAACAGAAACAGGTGTAAAACTAAAAAGTTCTTATATGTGCAGATCGTACTCATAATTTCAATATATTGGTAAAATTCAGTGTAACACACAATCTTCATTTTATGTTCCGCATCAATACAATTTAGGAAGTCTGCATTTAAAATCATCAAATTTTCTAAAAAAAACTAAACTGAATCAGTGATACGACAGCTCATATATGTGCCAAGATCTACAGTGCCAATATATGTGCCAAGATCTACAGTGCCAATATATGTGCCAAGATCTACAGTGCCAATATATGTGCCAAGATCTACAGTGCCAATATATGTGCCAAGATCTACAGTGCCAATATATGTGCCAAGATCTACAATGCCCATATCTGTTGTCCAGACGGAGGGACCTTATGGTGCGAAGAATACTTTCCAGTTAGATGGTCAACTTAACACCAAATCCCCATTATTTCATTTCAAAGCTTCATTGGCACTCATTTTATAGACCCAATGAATGGATAAAAGGCTAAACCCACCTTATCCTGCCAAAGGATCGAAACTCGGACTTGTGCCTTGAAATCACTAAGCGATAGCACAAAGCCACCACTAGGCCATTATATATTCACATAAAGCAAAGATAATCTATCAATTATTTTAAATAAAAGTAGTTTGAAAGTATTGTAGAAGTAGACAGATGTGTAACTCTTGTAAAAAAAAATTCTAATTAACAAAACTAAATTAAAAATCATAAAACTTAATTAATTAACAAGAGGAATTAAAAAGATAAGAATATTAATTAACAAAAATAAGAGAAGATCTAACATTTATAAAAGTGATATTGTCCTGTACCTTGAAAATGCATGCATAACAAAATATCACTCCATTTAATAAACATACACTAACATATATATAATAGACTCTCGTTTTTATGAGTCTCTAATATACGCACACTCATAATTTTAAAAGCTAGTGATTTGACCCTTATGAATTAAATTTTTTTTTCCCATCTACTAACTAAAATTTTGACAAATCACTTTCTTATGAACTCCTTTTCGTGCTTCTTTCGCTTGCATTTTGCACTCTTTTTCCATTTTCTTACTTTGTGGTTGAGAAACTTGAATTTAGCTCTCAATATTTTGATTGGAAAACAAAAATTTTGCTAACTGTAGATAACTGACTTCATTACTAATGTTGCATATAACGGATTTTTTGTAGAAATTCATGTTTAATTTCTGCCACCTAATCTAACTCTCTTCTAAGAGCCCGTACAGCAGAGTATTATAAACGGCTTCCAGTGCAAATGTCTTAAGGTATGTTTACAAGGAGTTATCATGGCTTTGAATCCCCTTAGGAAACAGATATTCTTGGTCCAATGATATTGCATATCATTGCTTGGAAGGGTGTAACAGAACAGCGTTATCTAGGCCATTTTAATATGTAGGCGTTATTACCATAACAACACAAGAGGGACAAGAATATTTATATCACGATTTGAGGGAAAATGAGATACTCATCTATGAGAGATTCGACAAAGAAACACACTACTACCAAAAATTTCATTTCAGAACTTTTAAATGAAGACATATCGACACACAAAATTATCGAATGAATAAATCATTGAGAACATAATGAATGAGAAGTAAATAACTTTCAGGTATCAAAAAAGTAGAGAAAGGCTACAACTGCATGCAAAATTAACTAACAAGATTGATTAAAAATAATTTTTAGAGAAAATACTTTTCTACATCAAAAAAGGTGTTTTTTATAGATATAGTTTAAAAATTGAAACAATTAGTAATTCGTTTGTCTAGTTTTTCATCAATAAGATAGAAGTAAGATATTTAAGTAAGAATTTTCTTATTTTGCGTACATTTTTTATATAATGCATATGAAATACTTTTTAACAGCAATTTAGTAATTTATTTATGAAGAAAGTAGTTTGATAAAAGAAAATTAGCTTTAAAATGTAACAATCATTTTCGATTTTATTAGCTTTTAATTTCAGGAATTATTTTAGTCTATGAGTTCGCTAAAAAAGTGTCTATTGTACATATATATGCATGATACGAGTTGTAATTAAACTGAAAATAAGCATAAAAAATTTCGATTTTACCGAATTTCTCCTTTTTCCTATATTTTTGTGACTGATAATTTTTACCGACAAATACAAATTTATTACATTTTTAAAAATATTTTAAACGCTTTGATTAAAATTTAAAAGTAATCCTTTTCAATATTAAAGAATTAACTTTATCATTAAATTTTATAGTTGGTTAAAGTTAATTAAGTTATTTGAAATAACTACATTTTTAATACCACAGTTGATAAAAAAATTTTAAACAAGAAAAAAATGCAAAACTTTTAAAAAAAATATTCCTGTACCCAAATTTCATCAAAAAATTCAAATTGAATTGAATTACGAAAACTTTAATATGCCGCCATGAAATTTGTGTGGAGATGCTTATGCATGTTAAAACTTCTGGAAGATCTAATGTCATTCTGCTGGTATGACTTGGAGAGGATGGTGTCAGCAGAAGATCTCATCATTGGAACGTGATTTGAAATTACGAGACCAATACTTTTGCTTAGCAGCTTTTAAATGCATATAAATACGAAACTACAAACATATCAAAATAACTCGTAAATTTTGGAATGTAATTCAGCCAACCTAATACAACTTGCAAGTAATAGTTAAAATTGCATTTGGAAAACAAATTACAAAAGTTGTTTGACGTATTTTTTAGAACAATCTGTTAGAATTTCATATATTTGTTGTTGTGTCTGTGTGTGTGTGTGTATATATATATATATATATATATATATATATATATATATATATATATATATATATATATATATATATATATATATATATATATTGTTGCTACGATACGATATTCGATAAATGTATATAAAGTCTGAAAAAATTGTAGAATTGTAACATTAGTTTTAAAATTAAAATTATTTTATCAAAATTTCATAAACATACTTAACAACATTGTTAACTTCCATGTAAACTAAATGACATTGCAAAACACTCAAACGCTCTTAAAATCTCAATCTTTTTCTGTTATCTGAATAAGTTCTGTGTTTTTGCTCACGATATGCACAGGTAAAAAAGAATTGCAGAAACTGAGAAATTCAGAAGTTTTATGCGGAAATAAAGCTGCATCCCATTTGTCCTCCTCACCAATGTCAGAAAACTATGCAACACGCCGGATGACCCACAACTGAATAATCCAACCGATTCATTTTATAACATTTTTAAACTCAAAATTTATAAAAATTGAATCAAGTTAATTATTTATGCCTTTATTTGCGAAATTTTAACTGAGAGTTATTAAAAACCATATCTCATTTGAATAATAAACAAAAGCTACACTGCTATATTGGAAGTATATCACCTTTTGACATTTGTAATGCAAACTAATGATTTCCTATGAAAGAGAACTGAAAGACTAATGTTATCTTGAATTATTTTTCAGTATACCTGTATAGTATTTCGATATGGAAGTGAAATACCCAATTATTTTTGAGAATTTGCTCCAATCTCCTTTTAATCTTTAAATATATACGAATGCAAAATTCATTATCATCACATTTCCAAAATATCATTCATAATATTTATGCTTTTCCCGTTGTATTTTCTGAAAGATGCTTTTATATTCATATTATCTGAAATTCACTTCTACTGACAAATTCATTTCCTCTTTTACAAACTAATGATGATTTGGTTGATGGATGTCAGGGATCAATATCATAATAATCTTCCGGTCATGTGACAAAACTAATGGGAAAAGATGCCCAATTAGTTCTATAGAGTGGATCGGCAAATTTTTAATTTACAAGAGCTGCTTGAACTTTGTAGAATAAAATGAATCATTTCATTTTGAATCCAAATTTCGGTGCAAAATATGAGAATATTCTTTTGTATTTATTTCTTTTCTCATATTTTAGGAAATTGATGTTTATTGTTGCACCAGCATTTTTCTCCTTACCTGAGTTGGACTCTACCAGCCAATAGAAACAGCCAGGTCGATGCCTTTAGAATCTGAAGACAGGAAACCAGCAGAATACCCCTAATACTTGACCTGCCATCAGCAAGAAGTTTCATTTCACTTGGAGGACATTGCGACCATAATATATTTAATGTACATCAACCGCCTTTAGTGAACACAATATATGTTCTGTTAAGTCTGCATTACCTTTCAATAAGGAAAACAACGCCATAACAATAAAAGACACTGGGGCGGACAAATTTACACTTGTGAGTTATCAGTACCTCCATCTTATTCACTTTTATAAATTTCAGAGAATTAGAGTGATATTTCCTTCAATGAATATAAATTGTTAAGTGCTAATAATGATTGATTACAATTACTCACATATACTTGTTGATATTACTAATGATTTGCGATGTAAGAATATATGTTTTTATTTTGCAAATTATTAAAATAAAATGATGTAAAATGCAATGTAAAAGAATGCCTCACTTTTTATTAATTCCTAAAATTACTATATGAATAAAATATTTTTATTAAACTGAAAACCATAAAATAATAAATTTTATGTAGATTTTTAGAAATTTAATAAATGACACACACACACATATATGTGTGTGTCTGTGCATGTATGTATGTATATTTCTGCTATTTTGTTTCCATCAAAACAATCAGCTACATCATTGTTTTACTGTACTATTGCAACAATAGGACTAATAATAGAGATAGAAATATAAGTATATAATCAAATCAACCTAACAATTAAATTCTTATTGTAATTTTTTCTCATAACTAATTAAACAATTAAAATTGTTTTAAATAAACAAATTAGTACAACACTATATTGTTAATCTTTTTTTTAGAACTGTAGAGACTTAGTTTAAAGCTTAAATTTGCGCAAGTTGTTTGAAGCTGTAAAAAAACTCTATTTATTGATTTCAATTTTATTTGATCTATCTGTTATAATTTTAAAAATGGCACTTCGATTAATTGAATGGATCCGTAGAAAATGGTGAGAATTTTTTTTTATAATTTAGTTTTTATTTATATATATATATATATTTATTTTTTAACTATTTGATAATATAATTTCGTTTTATTTCTAACGAAACATAATTACAAAGAAACGTTACTTTATAATCCGTTTCTTCGTTGTAAAATAAATAAATAAGCCAGCAATTTTATAATTAAAATACATATAAAGGTATAAACTCATTTGAACACAGAAATTTGTACAATAGGTTACCTTTTAAAAATGAACAGATTATATGTACTAATACCAACGAAATCCGTTACAATAGTCTATACTGGAGCAATTTTATGATATTTTTAAATCTTGCATTCCTTAAAATTCAAAATTTGTGAGATAAAAGAGAGATAATTCAGAAATAATATTATAAAATGCATGTTGTGAAAGTCTTTTTGAATGAAACTGTGTGACACGATTATATCGTGTGCATGCACACTTGTGGATTCCTAGGAACATACCTACAATTTTTTATTAATGCATGGGGCATAAATTCTCTCAAATATATTTTATCAGCAATTATCTTTATACTTGTATTTGAATACAAAGTTGCGAAAAAATGGAATATTAATGGTATATATTTCAAATGGTAAATATTACATAATTGTAATTAGTAACTATAACTGTCACGTAGAGTTTTATACTGTAATAAATTTTATATTTTGAATTCGTAATTCAAGTTTGAAAATTAAGAAAGTTTAATATTTTTAGATACTTTTTCAAAAATATCCAGATATTTTTAGAAAATATTAAAATTATATACCTGTTTGGAGATTATAAAGAGAGCTAGGGAAACGATTTCTCAATATATATTTGCTTATTGGAAGTTATGAATATTTAAAATTAGAGAAAACTTTAAATACATGAATTTTAAAGGCTTAAACAATTCAAAAATTTGAATCATTGATTCCTTTGTTTTTATTTCACTCTAAAAATATTTGTTCGATTAAATTTCTTCAATTTTAAGTTTTAAAAATACATCTATTTCTTTGCAATATTTTTAATCAAAAAATACAACCTAATTTGCTTAAATAATGGAACTCTCAATAAAATAAATTGTACTTTATATCTAAAATAACTATATAATGATAGAGTGTAATATTTTATTAGCATATTATATGCCGATGCATTATTCCATATGATTTTTATAATAACATAAAACCAAATTTCTTATTAGCAAGTATTTCAACGACTTCAAAAATAAATATAAACCTATTAACGTCTCAGTTCAAAAATTATTCATAAAAAAAAAAAAAATTTAATACAGCAACTTGAGCAATTAAATAAATTTGCAGTTTAAAATTGAATTAATTTTTTTAAAGGAGATTTTCATGAATGTATTTAGCAATTGATTATATTTTAATTCTGTTTAAATAAAACTTACTCTACTTTTACATTACTTACTTACATACCTCATTAAAATTATTATACTTTTAACTGCTAAGTTATATGTTTTCAATAGCTTTTTAGTAAGTTAAAGAAAAAACTATTTATTAGTAATGTTTAGTATATCAGCCATTTAATACACTTATCTTCAAAATATTTTTCAAATTTAAATTGTGATTTTTGTTTATTTTTAAAGTGACTATCATAAAAGAAAAATTTTAATGACATTTAATTTAATCCACTTCTTTTCCTTCATATTAAATTGTACCATTTTACTCAGTGCTATTAAAAGCTTTTATATTTAGATAAAGTAAAATATTCAAACAGTGTAAGAAATTATGCTTTTATTAAGAACGCAAATGAAAACTTTATTCAAGTTATTTTCCTTTTTGATTGACCAATTGATTATTTTAAACAATTATTAAATCATTGGAAAATAATTATCATCAGTTTCTATTTGATTGAAAAATCTGTTAAGAAAATTTAATTTTAAATTTAAAAAAAACACATATATTTTTAAATGTATATTATTATTACTATAAGTTAACCTAATTTTAATTTATTCAAATATAAATTTAAATAAGTTTTATGGATTAAACTAACGGCTAAAATATGCTATCTTAAAGTTAAAGTACAGATTTTAATAGTGGTTTTTCTCAACAGGATCGCTTACCAAATGTGGCAAGGTTCTGTGGAGTATTTCTGGGTCAACGTTGCCCTAGGCAGGTATTTCAGTAGACACCAACCGCACTATGATGCGGATGAGGACCTGGTGGGACAATACACCATGAAGGAAGTGGAAGAGCACATCCAACTCTACAAGAAGACCGGGGTTTACATCCCCTTACCACCCAAGGAGCGCCTCATCTAAATAACATCCAGAGCATCTCTGATTTAAAAAAAGGGAGAGTCATCATAACAATTTATACTTTTAAAATCACTAAATTGTAGCATAAAACAAAACTAATATTATTTATTTTAAATAGAAATTTATATTAATTATATTAAATATAAATTTATAATTCAAATTTTAAAATATATAAAGAAGCCCTTTGATCATTTCAATATTAAAACATAGACTTTATTTTAAAGTTCTTGTTCGTAAGTGTTAATGTAAAATAAGAAGAAAAACATATCTATAAATATTTACTGCTCAATTATATGTAATTAATTATATTTATTGTTTAGTAATTTAGGAAAAAGAATGTATAATTTTATTATTTAATTACCAAAATCAAGGTTAATAAGAGTTAGCTATGAACTGGTTTTTTAAAGGAAAGCCCAGGTTTCCTTGTCACTTTACAGGCAAAGCTCATACCATTTGCGGAAACCGTTATAAAACCAGGTGTTAGTAATATTGTTTCTTGTATGTTAGACGAAAAAGCAGTAAAACTTATATGCTCAGT
Organism: Latrodectus elegans; assembly: GCA_030067965.1. Lineage (NCBI taxonomy): Eukaryota > Metazoa > Arthropoda > Arachnida > Araneae > Theridiidae > Latrodectus > Latrodectus elegans. The sequence goes on along the minus strand of CM057820.1, from coordinate 47,567,908 downwards.
GCCACTATCAAACAATACCGTTAAGAGATGGATAGTTGACATGACAAATGATGTTAAAGAATTTCCGGCTACTCGCATCCAACACAATTCATTTTCTCTCCAAATAGATTAATCTATTGACGTTGCGGGATTAGCGATTTTATTGGCTTTTATTCGTTATATTCCTACTCGGGATGTGTTTTGAAGAGAACCTCTTACTATGCAAACCACTACCTGCCCGTACAACAGGTGCTGAAATATTCCGTTTGTAGGACAATTTTTTTAAGAACCAACGAAATTCCATGATTTAATAGCATTGATGTGTATACAGATGGTGCAAAAGCTATAACGGGTTTAATGGTCGAAACGGTAACAAAAATAAAAGAGAGATTGAAGGGTTGTAGTTATAGTCATTGTGTTCACCACAAGCATTATTTAGCTATAAAAAATATGCCTTCACCCTTTAAGAGAATTGTACACGAAAATTGCATCTGTCCGAATTATTAATTACATAAAATATCGGCTGTTGAAGTCACGACTTTTCAAAATATTGTGCGAAGTTATAGGAAGCCTTCATCATTCTCTGCTTCTCCATACAGAAGTAAGGTGACTCTCACGTGGGAATGCACTCTCTCAATTGTATTAATAACGCTTAGAAGTCGTAGTTTTACTTTAGATTACCATAATACTAAATTAACAGAGATTATTAAGGAAGAAAACTGGCAATGTATGTATCGGTGATCGGACGAGAACCGGTATTTTCATCACGGTATGGCCGATGGCCGGCAATGTATACTTCGACGCCGCAGGCGGACAGCTTACTCTCATAGCGAGTGTAAGCTGTTGATGTCCACTGCATAGTAAACACATCACGGTGAGGCAATGAGACCCCCTGTCGGGCCCGGAAAGGAGAGCCATTCCAATAGCCGGGTTCCGAACAGACAGGTTATCACTCTGCCTGACCGATGTTCTGGTCAGTCATCTTAAAGTCTCTTGGCTCAATACTGGAACAAACCAGATAAGACATACCGCCAACCCTACGCGTATGCGTCACTTTCCAGGCTTATTTAGCTTTTTATTGACATGACAAAGCCCGAACGCGAGGTGAGGCCCACACAGTGGACGTCACCTTTACAAGTGCGATCTGGGGAGGGAATGCCCTCATGGGGACTTTGAACGAAGATGGACCGTATTTACCCAAGTTTAGAGGAAAACCATGAAAAACTCTAGAGCCCACATCGGGCTGACTTAAAACTCTGCTGCTGGTTGCAGGAAGAGAGGCAGCACGCGCTATTGACAATGGTCTTGATATATGTGGATTAAAGTAGTCACCGGAATAAAAGTTAAAATCGGCTACTTCTTCGTTGGTCATTGTGTCTTGGATTGGCTGTCGTGATTGAACTTACCTTGCAATGCAGTAGAAAAATTCGTACCAAGATTACCAGTTGTCGTTCTCGCAGACCCTGTGTTCCAACAAGTGATGCAGCTTTCCTCTGGAACAAAATTTTTTTTATCACAAATGAACGCGAGCACACACTTGCTAGTTGTTGTCACTTTCTGTTGAACATCGATCATCTGAGAAACCACTGATGTGTCCGATCAATGTCAACTTTTCACTTTTGTGCTAAGAAATGTATTTGGAAACTCACATAATCCTTGGTTTGCGCTACACTAAAGTTTGTGTAGACACATCCGCGGTCTCTGCTAGCCTCCAGGCATTATTGATGTTGTCTCTATGTTGATTAGTTGGCTGAGTACTCAACCGTGCTGGTTATTGATTCTATGTGGTGTTGGTTACCAGATCGATTGGGCCCCTTAGCCTAGTCACGTCCAGTTTTGTGTCATTTGGTCCACTGCTTGGTGGATATGTTCCTCAAGAAGGTGAGGTGTGCCTATTCCTCAAGATGGTGAAGGCTACCATTTTGAAATGTTTATGTTTGTGTTGACCCTGTAATCCTCAATAAGGTGAGGTCTACCTTGTTTGTGTCTGTTGAATGTGTATAGTGCACAGGGAATATTAGTAGTTAATCGCGTCTACTGTCTCCGGTTTGGTAATTTCTAGTTTCTTTAAAATTTGAATTAGTTTATTTTGCGTGGATTTATTTAAAATTAAGTCGCTCCACCCAGGCAAGTTTGCGTCTGTTGGCCTATTTAGGTACAGCACTGATGTTAGCGGGCAATCGAATGCGTAGTGTTGTGGGTTTCCTTCTTCCCCACATACGCAATCTCCTGTCGTGGCCTTACCCAACCTGTGACAAAGGTTGGGAATTGACCATGTCCTGTGAAATATTGGGCTAATTGTTATTGGCCCACTAGTCACTTTGTGTTCATTTTCGGGAAGAAGGTATGTGTGTACTTGCCTGTTTCTGTGATGTCCCACTTTTCTTGCCACTGATTTAGGATTTCATTTAAGACTATTTTCTTTAGATGCGACTGTGTTTGCTTAATTATATTCGTCTGTGGCATTTGTGTCGCCCTTTTTGTTACTTGATCAGCCTCTTCATTTCTTATTATACCTGTGTGTTATGGTACCCAGTATAGTTTAATTGCGTATATTTTTGTTAATTCTAAAAGCAGTTGTTGTGTCTTTTGTATGAATTTGTTTCTCTTTTTATGTTTTGCTGAAGAGCTGTCCGTATGAATGTGTGTTGTTAGTGGGCTTTTTTCCTGAATCCATGTTAGTGCTTTGTTAATTGCATATATTTCAGTTTGAAAGACCAAATTGTTCCTATTCATGGGCAGTTGAGTGGTATTAATAAGTTGTGTGTTGTTATAAACACACAACTTATATTAACTGCCGCACCAACACCATTTTCCATTTTGGGGCCGTCGGTATAAATATTGTATTGTGGCGATAGTATGTTCTGAGTCGGTGGTAGATTTATGTATTTTTCCATAATTTTATCAACTGGGTGGATGGGATTAATAGCAGCTTTGGACAGATAATCTTCTGCTTTTAGCAATTGTGTACCTAGTAGCGTATCCTCATTGTTGCTTAACACGTTTGCCATGATCGCTTCCCTCAATACCTGGAGATGTAGTGATATCACACCCGCTAGGATATTTAACACTACTGTGGATGTTGGTCAGTAGGCCCACGTTATTCTGAGTAAAAATGGCCTTTGTACTGTAGTAGTTTTTGAGTTGCCTGTTTTCCTAGTTTTGTTCACCATACCGATGAGGTATATGTGAATATTCTTACTGCTACAGTGTAATACCATGTTTTCAGGAGATTGGATTTAATTCCACAAGCGCGTGGTGCTACTCTGATTAGGTGTCCATGTTCTGTAATTGCCTTTTGCCTGAGTGTATTGATGTGTGCGAGCCAATTAAGTTTTGGTCTAACGTCACACCTAAGTATTTAATTGTAGTTACCGCCTTTAGTGATTTTTCCCCTATCCGGATGATCGGTTCTTTCTGTAGCTTTTGTGGTTTGGCAAAAGTGATTATATTGCATTATTTAACTGTTAATTGATATGCCTTGCACCAAGATTCAAATGCTGTGTTTGCTGTCTGTCCTAGTTTCAATTATCTTCTGTGTTCTTTCTGTAACGCTTATCAGGAATTCATCAGCAAATGCTGTAATGTTGACTTCTGGTTGTGTCATATTTGCGAGGTAATCATTAGCTATCGCTGTCCATAATATTGGTCCTAGGCATAATCCTTGAGGGCAGCCTTTGTATATTTTTTGTTTTGCAGTTCCAGTGCTCCAGTCGTATTCCGTAATATTGAATTGCCCTATTCGTTAAATATGTATTGATGAGATTAATTAACATTTTGGGGCAGTTTAGGTCTATTAGTTTTGTGTTGATACCCTGCCAGTGAACCGAGTCAAACGAGCCTTTAATATCAACTGAGATGAGTGAAGTGTAGAGTTTATTGTCCCAGTTGTTTCTCATTTGTTTAGTTACTTCCTTGAGTGCCATTTCACATGACCTGCCTTGTCTAAAACCGTGTTGCCTGTCGTTTAATTTGCTTTCTGTCTTAAGGAAGTGTGTTAATCTTTGACAAATTAATTTTTCTAGAATTTTTCCTAATGTTGAGAGGAGGCAAATGGGTCTATACGACTCCGGGAGTGTTGGATCTTTTCGATTTTTTGCAAAGTAAGTAACTTTTGCTGTTCTTATTGGTGACGAAAAGTGTCATAATTTGAAACATTGAATTACCCAGTGTGTAATTAATTGTGGTGTCACGTCTACGACTCTTCTCCAAATGAGATAATCGAGGTCGTCTGGTCCAGAACCCTTATTTGTGTTAAATGAGTAGGTTGCATTTTTTACCTCCTCTCTTGTTAGCAATTTTTGTTCCTCAGAGCTGTTCACTGGTGTTCTAGGGTGAAAGGGCACAGGCTTATTTAGAAAGTGGTGTTCTGTAATTTTTTCCATTGCTGCTTTTTTATTGGGCGCTATGTTACCATCCCAGCTGATTCTGAGATCTGTTTGTTTAAATATTTTGTTGTGGGCTATTTTAAAAGCCATTCCATATGTGTCTGTTTGGTTTGTGCAGAAAGTTTTCCACGCCTTTGCTTTTGCATTTACAATCGTTTTGTTGTAGCTGGAGCGTTCTTTACAGAACGAAATTCTCCTTCGTTGTTTCTCTTCGTCAGGGCATGTTTTATATCTGCGGCTTCAGGCCCTAACCTTGTTTCGTTGAGTTGCTAGGTCTTTAGTCCACCATCTGAAATGCGGTGTTTGATTGCTGTTCTTTAATTTGTATATTAGATTTGCCGTTTTATGAACTGTTGCTATCAGTTTAACAGTTAGTTTTCCTAAGTTATCGGCGCTATTTACGTTACTCAGTTCGTTTGTTAATTTTCGCGTATTTGCCTTAATTAGCCTTTTACATTTTTCGTGATTGTCGATTTTTGTTTTTAAGTGAGTGCTTAGTACTGTTGGTTTATTATAATCAATTTCGAACCTCATGTAATTGTGATCACTCGCCGTGTGCGTGTCTTCTACTCGCCAACCTGTGATGATATTAAGCGCACTATTGTTTGCTATCGTGAAGTCTGAGTTTCCCTGTGCGAGTGTTGTGCGGAACGTTGGTATATTACCTAATACGTTTGCCCTGTGATGTTCGTTTTCAATTAATTAGTCTATTAGTGTACTACCTCTTTCGTCTTCGAAGTTGTAACCCCAAAATTTGTGACCTTGCATTCAGATCTGGGCTTAGAATAAATGGCCTAGTTTGTTCTATTAAATGATTCTACTCTCGGAGGGCTTCCGCCAATTCTCCGTATGGTCTGGCGTATTGTGTGCCTATTGTTATGTCTCCTTCTTGCGTCGTCATAGTTGCAAAGACTACTGTTTTCGTTGGAGTAGTAAATTAATGATCACTGAACCAGTTAATACTAACCACGCTTCTTTTCTGTCGGAATGACTGTACGTCCAGCTCATTGGGAAACCGTACAGCTTACCGTTACCTACATAAAGATCCTGAATCACGGCTATATCTATGTTATTATCCCTAATATATTTTGCCATTAATGATGTTGCTGCTCTACTGTTGTGTAGATTGATTTGTAAAATCCCCATATTTTTATGTTTTAAATATGTGTCTGTTCTTCATTTTTGTTCTGGATACAGTTAGAATTTTAATTTTATTTATTAAGTTATTAGTTTGGTTTTTGATTATCTTACTATATGGCTAGTTTTGTAAGTGATGGTAATGTATACTTTTGATCAGGTAATCAGAGCAATTCACCTTCATCGTTTCCTGGTCAATGTATACTTCGACGCCGCAGGCGGACAGACTACTCGCTTAGCGAGTGTAAGGCTGTTCATGTCCGCTGCGTAGTGGACCCCATCGCGGAGAGGCAAAGAGCCCCCCCCCCTGTCGGGCCTGGAAAGTGAGAGCTGATCCAGTAGCCGAGTTGATTGCAGACGGGTTACCACTCTGTCTGACCAATACTGGTCTGTCAACTATTGTCTTTTTGCTCGTCCTCGGAATAAACCAGACAAGCCTATCCACCAACCCAACGTGTATACACCATTCCCCGTTTATTTAAACACAAAAGACAACACAAAGACCGACCGCGAGGTGAGGCCCACACAGTGAGCGTTACCTTTACAAGTGCGGGCTGGGGAATGGTTGCCCTCATGGGGGACTTTGTGGGAAGGTGAGCCGTATTTGCGCTAGTCTAGAGGGAAACGATGAAAACCTCTAGAACCCACCCCGAGCTGGCATGCAACTCTGCTGCGTTACAGGTAGAGCTGCAGCACGCTCTGACGACGATGGTCTTGATACAATGTTTGGTTGATCGCCGGAATAATAATTTAAATCGGCGTCATCCTTTGTCTTGTTTGGGTTGATGGTCGCGGTTATATTTGCCCTGCAATGCGATAGTAAAGTTCGTATCTACACTGCCGGGTGTCCTTCACGCTGACCCTGTGTTCCGGCGAGTGGTGTTGCTTTCATTTGGAACATTAGTCTGTAACCCATTTGATTGCACGCACTCACTTGCTGGTTCTGTCACGTTGTGATCTGACATTGACCGTCTGAGAAACCACTTTTGTGGACGGCCAATGTCGACGATCACTTTGTTTTACAAGTGTCACTGGGAACTCACAATTTCCTTGGTCGCACTGCACTAAAGTTTGTGTAGTCACTTCCTCGGTCACTGCTTGCCTCCAGGCATTGTGGATTGGTCATTTTTAGTGTGGCCAAGAGTCCTCAATCTCATTGGTGTGATGATCTATGTGTTGTTGTATTCAAGTTGATTGGGCTCCTTTGCCTAGTCACAGCCGGCGTAGTCAAATGGTCCACTGCATGGTTGACGAGCTCCTCAAGATGGTGAGGTCTGCCATGTAGTTGTGTAATTGCTTATGTGGTCCCTGTATTCCTCAAGAAGGTGCGGCCTGCCTTGTTGTTTGTGTTTCTTTTGGTGTATGTTTAAGCACAGGGAAACTTAGTCGTTTACATCTTCTACCTCCACCGGTTTTATTATTTCTAGTTTTCTTATTATTTTTATAAGTTTGTTTTGCGCTGTTTTGTTTTTAAGTATCAATTCACTCCACGCTGCTACGTTGTCCTCCGTTGGCTTATTTAAGTGATGCGCTGATGTTTGCGGGCAATCGAATGCATAATATTGTGGGCTTCCTTCTTCCCCACAAATGCAGTCTCCTGTTGTGGCTTTCCCCAACCTGTGAACAAAGATTGGGAATTGGCCGTGGCCTGTAAAGTATTGGGCTAATTGTTGCTGGCCTACCAGTCGCTCTGTGTTCACTTTTGGGAAGAAGGTATGTGTGTACCTGCCTGTGTCTGCTGTATCCCACTCTTCTTGCCACCGATTTAGGATTTCTTTAAGTACTAATTTCTTCAGGTGCGACTGTGGTAGCTTAATTGTTTCGTCCTGTGGCATTTGTGTTGCCCTTTTAGCTGCTTTATCGGCCTCCTCATTTCCTATTATTCCTGTATGCGCAGGTACCCAGTATAATTTAATTGTGCATTGTTTTATTAATTCAATCAGTAGTTTTTGTGTTTTTTGAATGTATTTATTCCTCTGTTTGTGTTTGGCTATGGCATACAGACTCGAAAGGCTATCCGTATGTATGTGTGTAGTTGCTGGGTTGTTTTCTTTTATCCATGTGAGTGCTTTATTTATTGCATTTATTTCTGCTTGGAAGACCGAATTGTTCCTATTCATGAGCAGGTGAGTGGTGTTAATTAATTGTGTATTATTGTAAACACAGATTGCCGCGCCAACACCGTCTTCAGTTTTATAAGCATCAGTGTATATATTATAGTGTGGCGATAGTGTTGACTGTGTTGGAGGGAGGTTTATAAATTTTTCCATTATTTTATCAGCTGGGTGGATTGGGTTTATAGCAGCTTTGGTCTGATATATCTCTGTTTTCAGCGTTATTGTGCCTAGGTTAACATCTTCATTATATCTTAGCACGTTTGCCACGGTCGCTTCCCTCAGTACCTGGAGATGTAGTGGTATCACACCCGCTAGGACGTTGAGCGCTGCTGTGGATGTTATTCTGTAGGCCCTTGTTATTCTTAACAAGAATGGCCTTTGTACTGTCTGTAGTTTTTGTGTGGCTTGTTTGCCTAAGTTACTTCCCCATACTGATGAGGCATATGTGAATATTCTTTCCGATTCCGTGTGATACCATGTTTTTAGAAGTTTTGAATTTATTCCCCAGGCGCGCGGCTCTACTCTAATTAGATGTCCGTGTGCTATTATTGCCTTTTGTCTAAGTGTATTGATGTGTGCGAGCCAGTTTAGATTTTGGTCCAACGTCACACCTAAATATTTAATTCTTGTTACGGCTTTTAATGATTTGCCTCCTATTCTAATAATAGGTTCTCTTTGTAGTTTATGTGGCTTGGCAAACGTGATTATGTTGCATTTATTTACAGAAATTTCTAACTTGTGCGCATTGCACCATGCCTCAAATGTTGTGGCTGCCTTCTGCCCTATTGTCTCTATTATTTTCCTGGTTTTTCCTTTTACGCTGATCAGGATGTCATCAGCAAATGCTGTAATATTGACCTCTGGTGGTGTTGTTTTGATTAAATAATCGTTTGCGATTATTGTCCATAGTATTGGTCCCAAGCACGATCCTTGTGGGCAGCCTTTGTATACATTGTGTTTAGCTTTTCCAGTGCCCCAGTCGTATTGTATGGTTCTGTTTGTCAAGTATGTACTTATTACATTTATTAATGGGTTTGGGCAATTTAGGTCAATAAGTTTGGTGTTTATATCCTGCCAGTGAACTGAGTCGAACGCTCCCTTAATATCAACTGAGATTAGTAGTGTGTATACTTTGTTTTCCCAGTTGTTTCTCATTTGTTTTGTGATTTCCTTGAGTGCCATTTCACATGACCTACCTTGTCTAAATCCAAATTGTTTGTTACTTAGTTTATTTTCTGTCTCAAGGAAGTGCAATAGTCTCTGACCAATAAGTTTTTCTAGCATTTTGCCTAGAGTGGGAAGGAGGCAGATGGGTCTATATGACTCCGGGAGTGTTTGGTCTTTTCCTTGTTTTGCAAAGTATATTACTTTTGCTGTTCTGAGTGGTGTTGGGAAGTGTTGCAACTTGAAGCATTGTTTGGCCCATTGTGTGATTAGTTGTGGTGTCGCGTCTACGACCCGTCTCCAAATGAGATAATCTAGGTCGTCTGGTCCCGGAGCTTTGTTTGTGCAGAAGGAGTATGTTGCGTTTCTAACCTCCTCCCTTGTTGGCAGTTTTTGTTCTTCTGTGATGTTCACTGGTGTTCTGGGTTGGAAGGATACTGGATTGCTTGGAAAGTGGTGTTCGGTGATTTTTTCCATTGCTGCTTTTTTATTGGGCGCTATGTTTCCGTCCCAGCTGATTCTTAGTTCGGTGGGTTTGAAGGTTTTGTTGTGAGCCATTTTAAAGGCTGTACCAAATGTTTCTGATTGATTCGTGCAGTATACTTTCCATGCTTTCGCTTTTGCGTTTAGTATCGCCTTATTGTATTTGGAGCGTTCTTTGCAGAACGAAGTTCTCCATCTGTGTTTCTCTTCGTCGTCACTGTTTCTATATCAGCGGCTTAGGGCCCTAACCTTGTTTCTTTGTATAGCTAGTTCTTTAGTCCACCATTTAAAATCTGCTTTATAATTATTGTTTTTTAATTTATAGTTTTTTGTCATTGTATTATGTACTATTTTAATTAATTCGGATGTTAAATTATCTAAGCTGTCGGTGTTATTAATATTTTTTAAAGCTTCCGCTAATTTTCTTGTATTCGTTTTAATTTGTCTTTTAAATTTTTCATGATTCCCGAATTTAGTTTTTAGTCGCTTGTTTACTGTAGTTGATTTTCTATAGTCTATGTCAAATCTAATATAATTGTGATCACTAGCTGTGTGTGTGTCTTTTACGCGCCATCCTGTAATTAAGATTAATGCGCTACTGTTTGCAATTGTGAAATCTGGGTTGCCCTGTGCTTGTGTTGTGCGGAAGGTTGGTATATTACCTGTTATGTTGGCACTGTGTAGATCGTTATCTATTAGATAGTCTATTAGTGTTGTGCCTCTGTCATCTTCGAAGTTATAGCCCCACAGTTGTGATCTTGCATTCAAATCTGCACCTAATATGAATGGACGTGAGTGGTCTATTAGGTGTAACCATTCATGGAGAGCTTCGGCCAAATCTCCATATGGTCTGGCATATTGTGTTCCTATTGTAATGTCTCCGTCCTGTGTGGTCATTGTTGCGAAGACTGCAGTTTCTGTTGGTGGTTGTAAATTAATGATTACTGTTCCAGTAAATACTAACCACGCTTCCTTGTTCTCCGAATGACTGTACGTCCAGCTGTTTGGAAAACCGTACAGTTTTCCGTTTCCTACGTATGGGTCCTGAAGCAGGGCTATGTCTATTTTATTATCGTTTATATATGTTGCCGCTAGTGTTGTAGCCGCTCTATTATTATGTAGGTTTATCTGTAGTATCCGCATTTTGTTTGTGTTTGTGTCAGTACTTCCTATTGGTTTTGGTATAGTCGTCTTATTTATTATCTTATTAAAGTTATATTTATTATCTAAGTGTTAGTTGGTCAATGTATACTTGCTTATTTAGCAGATATTTTCTCCAGATTGAATTTAATGAATTCTTCACTGCAAGGGAAAACTATAACAATGGTCACTGCAAACGGCCAAGTTTGAGCATTCATGTGGAAAATCTATTTTTGGGAGGAGAAAGAAGTCGAGTGTTTCCCTCTTCTCAACGATTTTTTGAAAGACATAACATTGCAACTTGGGAACAATTGGTTTCGAAACCTTCAAAGCTAGACATCGTTGGAGCATTATTTCCCAACAACTCAAGATGAGAAGCTTCAGGAATACGAACTGGTGGTCAACTGATTCCCTATACCCAAAAAGACGAACATTCTACCGTCGAATGAATATGAGTTTGTTTATAGAAATTTTCACAGACTCAACCTTGAAATTTCAAGATTGAGTCTGTGGTTGTTCAATGTAAGTAACAACTTCAATGTAAGTAACCATACTTACACTTTTAGATACGTTTAGTAAATAAAAAATTCTAACCCCCCTGTTTAAAAAGGAAATTTTTTCTACTTCTATTTGCCACAACATACAAGTGCAAATCCAGATTCTCGATTTATGCCAACACCAAAACTAAGTATCAAAGCTGTCTAGATGCTGAACCTGACATCCGTCTCCAGTTGTCAAGTATTGAGTCCGACTTTTCAAAATTGTGTCATCAGAAGCAACCTCAACCTTCACATTAAGATTTCATTATCATTCCTACAGACTCATCTCCAGTAAAAAAGAACGAATGTGTTTCGTCAACAAGCAGTGAATGTCTTCGGATTATAACTTTTGTAGGTATTTGCTTCTATTTTCTGTAAATTAATAATTAATTGAATCTATTTGCATTGATATTTTCGTTCTGAAAATTAAATGTTACCCCACGAATGCTGCTTTTTTTGCAATATATATCCCTACATTTAATTAGAAATATAGCCTGCCTAGTGTGTTGAAATTTTTGTGTAAATCCAACAGCAAGTATCTCAATATAGTGTGCGAATTCAGACTAATTGGAATGTTGTTAGTTTAAAATTGAAAAAAATGGCACTTGCATTATGGATTTTTCAATTCCGATGGGCTTTAAGCTGAATTTTACTTGGTACTGTGTGCTTGATTGACTGAGGTCCACCGTGGATTTTTGCCTGAAAAGGTGCGCCAGCTAAAAAGGTTGGGAAGCCCTGTTTTAGAGAATATGAAAAACTAAAAGTTTCATTACTTTGTGAATAATTAAGAATTACATGAAGATCGTTTTTTTTAATTTATATGCCTATTATTTAGTTAAAAATAATAATTATAAGTATAATTGAAACAACTGCATTTTAATCCCACAGTTAAGAAACATCTAAACAAAAAATGAAGGTAAAAACTTTTAAGAAAAATAATGCTGTACTCAAAAAAAACTAAAATTTCTATAGAAAATTATAATTCAATTGAATATTTCGAAGACTCTCATATATACTACGTATTTCATAAATAGTTCCTTTCAATAATAAATCAAACAACATTATTCTTTAAAATGGGTGTAGATTTTTCTTTATTTTATTGTAATATATTTAATACAGATACATATTTAAGAATATTTTTGAATAATGTTTTGGTAAGGAACACTTCTTTGTCCACTTCAATTTAAAAATTCTGAAAAACTATGCAATTCAAAACAATCGTTGTAATCTTCAACAGAGCTGGATTCCACACAAAAACATTCCATAGAATTATTTCTGCCAGTATGAGAGTATGAATAACCGTTTCCATTCTCGTATGTGTAAAACATACATACATATATATATATATAATGGAAACAATAACTTTTGTGAACGCACATTCAAATCGGGAATCGAAGTTAACAGATTCTTTAATTGAGGTAGCTCAGAAAGTCATGTCGAGATGGCCGATGCATGTTAAACATTCAGAACAATCCAATGCCAACTCTGCTGGTATGGCGTGCGTGGAGAGAATAGTGCCAACTGAAGTTCTGATCTCTTCACGGGAACTTGTTTTAAAGTACGAGTCAGTTCTTTTGTTAAGCAGCTACTAAATATGCATAAATACGCAGCTGGAAACATCTCAAAACAACTCGCCAGTTTTGGAATGCAATTGGATTAACCTAATACTACTTAAAAGGTGTGATAAGGTGTCATTAGGAAAACTAATTATAAAATTTGGTTGAAGCATTTTCTAATAAAATTTGTTGAATTTTCATAAAATATATGTTGAAGTATGTATTTTAAAATTGTTTCTGTACCATATTGATGAAATGTGCCAAAAATATAGAAGAATTGTTGAATTATTACTTACAAAATTAAATTTATTATTTTATTCATATTTCATAAGCATATTTCACAATATATATTCTTAATATATATATTTAATTTCCATGTAAACTAAATGACATTGCAAATCACTTTAACACTCTTAAAATCTCAATCTTTTTCTGTTATCTGAATAGTTTCTGTATTCTTGCTCACGATATTCATAGATAAAGAAGAAAGGTAGAAACTGAGAAATTCTAAAGTGTTATGCGGAAAAAAAGGCTGCATTCCAATTGCCTCCTCTCCAATGACAGAAAACTATGCAACAACCTGGATACCAAACAACTGAATAATAATCCAAGTGTAATAAACATATTAATTTTATAGCATTTTTGAACTCAAAAATTATGAACTTGAATCAAGTTATTTTTTTACCTTGATTCTTTAAAATCTTATTTGGTAAATTTTAATTGAAATTTATTGAAATTCAAATCTTACTTGACTTAAGAAACACAATTCACATTATTTCATAAAGAATATTATAGGAATTATTGATACTGGTGTTGCAAACTGATGCATTCCGGTGAGAGATCTGTAAAAATTAATGATGACATCATGAATAATTTTTCAGTATATTAGTATAAATACAAATATTGTAGCAATATTGAAGTACACTACTGGCCATTAAATTGCACCAAGAAGGCGACATGCTATAGACGGGAAATTTATACGAAAGGAAGAAGGTGCTGTGATATGCAAATGATTAGCTCTTCAGCACATTCAGACAAAGCAGGCGCCAGTAGCGATACCTACATTATGTTTAAATGAGGAAATTGTTCAGCCGGTTCCTCATACACAAATTGCATTTGAACGTTGTTGCCTGGTGAAAAGTTGTTGTGATGCCTCGTGTAAGAAAGAGAAATGCGTACCAGCACGTTTCTGACTTTGATAAAGGTCGAATTGTAGCGTACCGGGATTGCGGTTTATCTTATCGCAATATTGCTGCTCGCGTCGGTCGAGATCCAATGATTGTTAGCAGAATATGGAATCGATGGGTTCAGGACGGTAATACGGAACGCCACGCGGGATCTCAACGGCCACATATCACTAGCAGCCGAGAAGACAGGCAGATTATCCGCATGGCCGTAATGGATCGTGCAACCACGTCATGAGCCGTGAGTCAAGAAACGGGGTCGTTTGGAAGACAACAAGTGTCTGACGAACAGTTCGACGACGTTTGCAGCAGCATGGACTCTCAGCTCGGAGACCATGTCTGCGGCTTCCCTTGACGCTGCGTCATTGACAAGAGCCTCTTCAATGGTGTGATCAACGACGAACCTGGGCGCACGAATGGTGAGACGTCATCTTTTCAGGTGAATCCAGGTTCTGTGTACATCATCATGATGGTCGCATCAGTGTTTGGCGGCATCGTGGTGAACGCACACTGGCAGCGTGCATTCGTCATCGTCATACTGGCCCATCACCTGATGTGATGGTATGAGGTGCCATATCATACATGTCTCGGTCGCCTCTTGTTCGCATTGACGGTGCTTTGAACAGTGCACGTTACATTTCTGGTGTGTTACGACCCGTAGCTCTACTCTTTATTCGAGCCCTGCGAAACTCTACGTTTCAACAGAATAATGCCCAACCGCATGTTGCATGTTTTGTACGGACCTTCCTTGATACGGAACATGTTCGGCTGTTGCCCTGGCCAGCACGTTCTCCAGATCTTTCACCAATAGAAAACGTCTGGCCAATGGTTGCCGAACGACTGGCTCGTCACCAAACGCCAGTCACTACGGTTGATGAACTGTGGCATCGTGTTGAAGCTGCATGGGCATCTGTACCTGTACATGCAATCCAATCTCTGTTTGACTCAATGCCCAGGCGTATAACTGCTGTTATTACTGCCAGAGGTGGTTGTTCTGGGTACTTATTTCTCAGGATCTATCCAGCCAAAATTTTTGAAAATTTAATCACTTGTTATTTTTAGTATAATATATTTGTCCAATAAATATCATTTTGTTATCGGCATTTTTTCCTGGTGTAGCAATTTTAATGGAAAGTAGTGTATAATACAAAATTATTTTTGACAATTCTATCCAATTCTTTTTAAGTATTTAAGGATATGCAATTTTTAAATCGATTACCATCTTATTGATAAGTATCAAGCGTCATGAGTATGTCTTTTGTCATAAGTATGCTGTTGTATTATGAAAGATGCTTTAATATTCACGTTATCTGTAATTTACTTTGATTAAAATATTAATTTGTGTGTGTGTTTATTTACAAATTAGATAAAGATTTCGTTGATGGATCGGTAAAAATTTACATTACGGTCATCTTTAGCAAAATTTTCAAAAAGTCGCTAAGGGTGACCGTATAACGAATTTCCGATCGGGAAAACGGTGGGAGAAAATGGCTAAAATAGTGACAAATATTTCATTTGGTATCTAATAATATGCTATACTAATTTTACAAAATGAATAAAAAACGCAGATTTATGGATTTCAAACATCTATGATAAAATATAATAAAGTTGATATGTTAAATTATCCATAAAATTCCTTATTAAATTTTATATTAATGAATTTAAATCGATAAATATTCATCAGTAATTAATGACAAATAGGGTTGCCAAAATACTAGTTTGCCGGGTTTCCAGTAAAGATGTTCGCCAAATTTGGAGCCAAATAAAAACGCGCCAATAGTGACCGCACAGTTAATCTGATCCGGTAGCTATTAGAAATTAACATTATAACAAACTTCATTTCAAGTGACAACTAGTAAAATTTTACGCGCCCAATTAATTCTATGTAATAGTTGTGAAATTCTTAATTTGCAAGAGATACTTGAACACAGTAAAATAAAATGAATCATTTAATCTTGTATATAAATTTTGCCAGAAAAAGATAAATATTGATTTGTTTCTTGTTTTTTACATTTTTGGAAATTTAAGTTTTTTGTTACGCTAGTCCTGTAGTTACGGTGCCTAGTCCTGAGTTGGGCTCTACCTGCTAGTAGAAACAGCCGGGTTGGAGCATTTGAAATTTAAAAGAAGGAGACAAACAGAATATCCCCTAATACTTCACCAGCCATCACGCAGAAATTTCATTTTACTTGGAGGACATTGCAACCATAATATATTTAACGTACACCAGCTGCCTTTAGTGAACAGTACCGATCTTCGGTTTAACCGGGATTTGTACTCACTACATTCCTATAATAAGAAAAACGTCCTAACCAACCATGATCTCACATACGACTAATTCGTGTTTGTGAGCTAGCAGCGACCCACATCTCATTTACTTTTATAAATTCAAGATAACTAAAGTGATATTTCTTTCAATGAATAGAAAAAAAGAGATCTCCGAATACTCATTCACAAAACCTATTCCTCTACTGATTGGTATTATAAATAAATGATTTGCGATGTAAAGATGAGTGTATTATAAGATATTCTTTTATTTTTACCAAACATCTAATATATATATATATATATATATATATATATATATATATATATATATATATATAGATATATATATACCCATATATATATATATATATATATACACATACATACATATATACATTGAACAAAATGGCAGAATATATATATACATGTGTGTATGAATGTATGTATGTATAAATTTCTGCCATTTTGTTACCATCAAAACAATGAGCTATATCATTGTTTATTACAATTTCAACAATAGGACTAATAATGAAGATAAAAATAAATAGTTTATTTAATATCAACCTAACAATTAAAAATATACTTGTTATAAGCTTTTTACTTTATTACTATTTCAACAATTAAAATTATTTTAAATCAACAATTAGTAAATTACTATATTGTTAATCTTCTGTCATTTACAAGTTTAAACTCTGTTAAAACGTAAATTTGCGGAGGTTATTTCAAGCTGTAACAAACTCTATTTCTTAATTTATTTCAATTTAATTTGATTTAGCGGTCATCGTGATGGCACCACGACTAATTGATTGGATCCGTAGGAAATGGTGAGATTTTTATTTATTTATTTATTTATTTTATTTTTATTTTGACAAATTGAATATATTATCATCATTTTTTCTAACTAAACCGAAAATCAAGAAGCATTACTTTGTAGTCAATGCAAAATAAATAAATAAGCAAGCAATTTTATAATTAAAATACATATTAAAGACAAAAACTCATTTGAACACAGAAATATTTATAATCGGTTGTTTTTTAAAAATTAACTGATTATACATACTAATGCCAACAAAATCCGTCACTATAGTCAGGGAGCAATTTTATGATATTTTCAAAACTAGCATACTTTAAAATTAAAAGTTCGTGAGATATTAGAAAGATTATTGAATAATAGTAAATACATATCGCAGATTTATTATAACATTCATGCTGTGAAAGTGTTTTAAAATGACTCTGCGTTGAACGAGTGCATCGTATGAATGCACGTAACATGCCTAGCATTTTTTATTAATGGCCTAAATTTTGTCAAATGTATTTATTTTATGAAAAATAATCTTTAGACTTATATTTGAAATCCAATATGTGAAAAAAAACATATTGTTATTGATATTTTTTAACTTGATAAATGCTACATAACTGTAATATATATCTAAATAACTATCACATAGAGAGAGAGATAATTTAAGAAATGTTATAACAGTTGCAATTTTTAATTTGAATTATTTCCCCAAATTTTGAAATAAAGAATGTTTGATATTTTTAGACACTTTTCCATAAAATATAATGATAATTCCATAGTAAGAAAGAGAGAAATTATTTCTAAATATATATTTGATTATGGGAAGTTATGAGTATTTAAAATTGATGGAAGAAGTTTTAAACCGCTGAATTATGAATTTTAAAGAATTAGATATTCAGAAATTTGAATCATTAAACACTTTGTTTTTATTCCCCTCTTGAAATACATCATTAGATTTTTTTTTTTTATTTTTAAAGAGACAATATTTCTTTGCGATAATTTTACCCAAAAATACAGCGAAGTATATTTTAATAAATGAGCTTTCTCAATATAATGCACAGGTTTTCTGTTTGAAATAATTATAAAGTCAAAGAATATATTATAATAATTTTTTACTATATTTATGACCCGATACTGTATTCCAAATATTTTAATAATAATATAAAATGTCAAAATTTCTTACTAGCTTATTGTTAAAAGCAAGTTTTTTTACTTCAAAAATAAAAATACGACTATTATCTTCTTGATAGGTCCCATATCGCTTAAAATTAAATTACTTTTTTTCTAAGCAAAAAAGGTAGTTTTATAATTGTAATTAGAACTCGATTATCTTTCTTTAAATACTTTTAATTCTATAGTTATATATTTTCAGTAACTTTTTACCAAGATAAAGAAAAAGTTTATTTATTAACAATGCCTACAATATCAACTAATTAATACGTCTATCCTTAAAACTTTATTCAATTTTAAATTGCGATTTTATATTTTTGTGGTAATTTGTTGAATTGTTCATAAAGAAATTGAAATGCACTCAATGTTTTTATTTTATATTAAAATTGCATGATTTTACTGAGTGCGAGAAAAAGCTTATGTACCTAGCAAAGGTAAAATATTCAATGACAGTACGAAATTATGTTTTTATAATTAATACAAAAGCAAAACTTTATTCAAGTTAATTTCCTTTTTGATAGAGCAATAATTATTTCAAATATTCATCAATTAATCACAAAATAACTACCCAGAGTTACTGATTTTTAAAAATCGTTAAAAAAAGTTTTAATTTCTAATTTAAAAAAAAATTTAATTTTTACTATTATAACTTAATCTAATTTTCATTTATTCATATATAAATTTGAATAAGATTGATAAGTTAAATTAACAGCTAAAATATGTTATGTTAAAGTGAAAGTACAAATTTTAATTGTGGTTTTTCTCAACAGGATCGCCTACAAAATGTGGCAAGGTTCGGTAGAATACTTTTGGGTAAACGTCGCCCTTGGCAGGTACTTCAGCAAACACCACCCGCACTACGATGCGGATGAAGACCTGGTGGGACAGTACACCATGAGGGAAGTGGAAGAGCACATCCAAGTCTACAAGAAGACCGGGATTTACATGCCCTTACCCCCCAGAGAGCGCCTCATCTAATTAACATCTAGCGCATCTTATTTAAAAAAAAAAAAAAAAAAAAAAAAAAACCCCACCTAAGAGTCTTTTATATGTCAGCATTGCGATATTTTTGTGCTCACCACATTTTATACTATATTCCCTCTAATTGGCACATCATAAGATCTTTATTTAAATAAACATCATAAAAGGGGACTTAATAATTCTCAGTCACTAATGTCATCCAAGAACGTGGCTGTTTGAAAATAACATTACTGAAGAATATCAGCATGGCTTTAGAAATTTGCCAGATTTATAAAAAGATATCTTTCAATTAGAAAACATTTTCGGATTTGACTTTCTTCTCAAATATGTAACGAAGCATTAACTCTGGACAAAAACATTTTGCTGAGTGGATGGAAACTTGGTATCATTTGTTCCAGTACCAAAAGAATGGCATACTGTGGGTTCGCAATGAGATCATAAACTGTCAAGATTTCAGGGACGATTTTTGCACTCAAATAATAGAGACGGTGCTTATTATATATCCACACGCCATTACGTGACATTTACCAAGAATGTGACAATTTTCGAGGAAATGAACTAAGACTTTCCAGCTCTAAATAAAAAAAATGCATGGAATTATAAACTTTCGTGATTCCTAAATGAATATCATCACTTGATGGAACAGGAACATAAACTGTCATGCTTCCTGTAACAAACTTATCAAGACTGAATCCTTTAACAAATTTTGCATGATATTTAAATAATATTTAGGATTTTTTAGCCTTTTCAGAATCATCATCAAATTATTAATAACAGTGACTAAAGAAACCATGTTTATAAATTACAATAGCTAACTATTTTCTATGACAATAACCTTCTTTTCACTAGACATCCTGGAAATAGATATAATTTGTGTATTTTTACCTCCATCTCATATCAATAAAAATAGCCCAAAAAAAAATAAATTTGGTATTTTTCTTATACCTTAAGAACACACGAAAACAAAATCAATATTTAATCAAATCAATACGGTAACAGCAAATTTTTTGCTTAAACTTATAGAAAAGCTATGCGTTTTCGTTTCTAATTATAATAATTACATTCATAGACTCAGGTGATGACAAAAATAGGAAAATATTTTTATATTATAATTTAAAATTATATTAAATATATTAAAAATATAGTAAAAGTATTAATTACTTCATTTTCCTTTTAAAATAATCAATTTTTACAATTTCATACAATTTTCTAAGTTAGTGAGATCATAAAAGTTTACATTTGAATTAATTTAAAGCAAAATAAAAAAATTTCTGATAATAATATAAGAATAATATTTTTATTTCAGTCGTAATATTATTTTAATTCATTTTAATTTTAATAAAAGGGATAACAACCGATTGTGAAATATAAATTTGAAATTAACTTATTTATCAAATATTTTCTATTAACAAAGGTTTAAAGATTGTTAAAGGGTATTGTTTATGCTTCAGAAATAGCCAAATAAACCATTATAGTTTGATGAAGAAAGGGAACGTTCGTAATAGTTGACATAATGAATCACAAAAATAGTGCTAGAAGCTTATTAACACAATATTATAAATCAGAATTCAATTTAAGTATTTTAGATGACATTGTCTCTTATAGACCACTTGTACTGATTGAGATCATGTTAATTAACTAAAATAAGATCGTTTTTTGAACTAAAATATGAAAATATAATGATCATAGCTAATGATACATGAAAGAATCAATTAACAAATAGCAACCAAAAAACAGTTTCGTTGTGAAAGATAGGTCAAATTTTCATACTATCCATGCTTTAATATTGAAGGAATAAGTGCTTTAACATTGCACTAACTTTGTGACTCGAAGCTTTATTCATCTACGGGCATTATATAAAGGTAGCTTATTAAAGATTTTACAGAACTCTTAATAAGTATGTACACTACTTATTAAGAGTTCTATTCTTACATCGAATAAACATAATCGCGAATTCTTATTATTTTATAAAAGATAAATCAGGCTTAAATTCTAATAGCAAAAAAATCACAAAGGAAAAACTAAACCCTTTTTTCAAAAAAAATATTTAGTAATGTTTTAAGTACTACAAAAATATTACATTTAAAAAGATTTTTAATAATTTAAATATAATTATATATATATATATATACACGCATGTATATATAATACAGGGCGTCCCAAAACAACGACATAAACTCTGCACAACTAGATTTCTCGTTGGGAGTACATAAAAACTGCCCAAATATGCGTTCTTGTACGATCTATAGTTTATGAGAAAAATACGAAAAACAAAGTATGACGTCTGTTCCGGTGCAAGAAAAAATTATTTATTGAACATATCAATAGCAGTATCTGCACAATTTAAAGCAGATGTTCAGTGTTCGCCTTGAATGTCGAGGCAGATTTGAGCACGCCGTGAAATGTCTGTCATCACACGTTGCAGCATCGTGGGGTCCACCGAACTAAAAGCAGCGTGCAGACGACCAACTAAGCCCTTTGGTGTTGCCACTACGCCTCCACACAACAGTTCCTAAAAATGGCCTCATAGGAAAAAATCCAACGGTGTAAGATCTGGCGAACATAGAACCGGACCTTCATGTCCGATCCAGTGGCCGGGGATCCCATATCCAGCCAACCACGTACAGGAGCACAGAAATGCATCGGAGCCCTATCATGCTGGAACCAAAGAACATTTCCATTACATCGGCCTTACATCAAGTGCATATCTTAGTAGTCACGAATGAAATACCTGTGCCACCATACGAAGACTACCGGTAGCTGCAAGATGCAGCCTTTTAAATACCAGTTTAACGACGGCTTAAAGTCATCCCATGCCGCTCGCGCATGCATGACACAATATGCGCGGCGAACGTTTTAAACATAATCGTCCAGAAAGATATGCAAATTCTGATTTTCTGTTTGTTGCTACAATATATATATATATATATATATATATATATATATATATATATATATATATATATATATATATATATATATATATATATATATATATTATATATATATATACGATACATATATTTCCATTTTAGCTTTAGTAGAGACTGTGCATTTTATATGTATATGCATCATCATGTGACATTCACCAATAACGTGACAGTCTTTACCTTGCTTAAAATAAATTTTGGTTTTTAAACATTAAATTAAATAAATAAATTCTTATGTGGAATTATAAACGTGAGCTGTCATTCTGAAACTGCGAGAATTTTTAACCCTATTTTAACTAACCTATTCCTATACATCTTTTTCAACCCAATTAAAATAGCAATACCAAAGAAAGAAAATCCCGTATCTACAATAATCGACTATTTTCACACTCAATAAACTGATTCTTGAGTGATTTATGTATTTTCAGATACAATCTCCCATCAATAAAAGCAATCTCAATAGCCCAGAAAAAAATTTCCTTCTTTGTATGTTATAAACACTTGAAAATAAACTATACAATATAACTTCATCCTTTGCATATTTCTTAAAAATGCTTTCAAAATAAAAACCATGAGTTTTTTTTTTTTTTTTTTTTTTTAAATTTATCTTTTTATTTTAACTACAGTTGAACACAATGAGATAAATGTAGCATTTCTGTGTTTCCGAATTTATGAATAATATGACATAAAGTAGCAAGGAACATATCTAACGATCACATTTAATAGTTTGAAATTAATTCCTACTTTTTTTTCATAAAACTCTTTATTTAAGGGTGAACAATGTGAAATCATTGGAAGTCTTTGCATTTAAATTCAAATCTCTACTATCAACATGCATCTCCTTTATAAATTTAAGAAAAAAGATACTTTTACCCCGCTTTTGATAATCGCCCTAAAGGGAAAGAAACAAAATTGTAAATCATTGTCATAAATATTCCATTTGCATCAGGTATTTCTTAAAAATATTTACGTTTTCACAAACTATTAAAAAATAATACAAACATCTGATTTACGTTATTTATATATATATATATATATATATATATATATATATACATATATATATATATATATATATATATATATATATATATATATATATATATATATATATTGTAACAGATCTATATTAACTCTGTTGACAAGAGATGGCGTTACTGCCCACTAGAGTAAACTTACAAAATTACAAAATATTCAATTGCAATAAAAAAAAAATAGATGAAATCGAAGTCAGATGTGAGAAACGGAAGGCGAATCATGCGGTTCATAATAACTTTGTTTATTATTTGTAATGAATCTAATAACCTTATACATAACCTTGTTTATTATAATTAAGCATTTTTTGTAACTGTTTTAATCATGTATATTGCCTTAATAAATTCACCGAGCTATTTCGTTTTCATTCAGAAAACATTAATTTTCACATTTAAATCATATTTTACTTCGCTAGGGATTGAATGCGAGAGAAGCATTATTTAAACTTTTTCTATTAAATCCTGAATTTAAGTTTCCAGACATAGGATGTTTCACAAAAATTACTTTAAAGAGCATCCTAACCATTGTTTCATTAGGAGCATATTTCGATTAATATAATAAAGTCCAAGAGTTTTTACATAATGAATAATTATCCGTAAATAATTAAGTTAACTACAAGGAATTTATCTTAGTCACCACTAAATTTGGTATGTGCAATACGTTATTGAATATTATTAATACATTACTGGCCATTAAAATTGCTACACCAGGAAGAAATGCAGATAACAAAATGATATTTATTGGACAAATATATTATACTAGAAATAACAAGTGATTAAATTTTCAATATTTTTGGCTGGATAGATCCTGAGAAATCAGTACCCAGAACAACCACCTCTGGCAGTAATAACAGCAGTTATACGCCTGGGCATTGAGCCAAACAGAGATTGGATTGCATGTACAGGTACAAATGCCCATACAGCTTCAACACGATGCCACAGTTCATCAACCGTAGTGACTGACGTTTGGTGACGATCCAGTCGCTCGGCAACCATTGACCAGACGTTTTCTATTGGTGAAAGATCTGGAGAACGTGCTGGCCAGGGCAACAGCCGAACATGTTCCGTATCAACGAAGGTCCGTACAATACCGGCCACATGCGATCGGACATTATCCTGCTGAAACGAAGGGTTTCGCAGAGCTCGAATAAAAGGTAGAGCCACAGTCATAACACACCAAAAATGTAACGTGCACTGTTCAAAGCACCGTCAATGCTAACAAGAGGTGACCGAGACGTGTATCCAATGACACCCCATACCACCACACCAGGTAATAGGCCAATATGACAATGACGAATGCACGCTGCCAGTGTGCGTTCACCACGATGCCGCCAAACACGGATGCGACCATCATGATGATGTACACAGAACCTGGATTCATCTGAAAAGATGACGTCTCGCCATTCATGTGCCCAGGTTCGTCATTGATCACACCATTGAAGGCGCTCTTGTCTATGACGCAGCGTCAAGGGAAGCCGCTGCCATGGTCTCCGAGCTGAGAGTCCATGCTGCTGCAAACGTCGTCGAACTTTTCGTGCAGACATTTGTTTTCTTCCAAACGACCGTGTTTCTTGACTCACGACTCGTGACGTGGTTGCACGATCCATTACGGCCATGCAGATAATATGCCTGTCTTCTTGGCTGCTAGTGATAGGTGGCCGTTGAGATCGCGCATGGCGTTCCGTATTACCGTCCTGAACCCATCAATTCCATATTCTGCTAACAGTCATTGGATCTCGACCGACGCGAGCAGCAATACTGCTATAATATAAACCGCAATCCCGGTACGCTACAGTTCGACCTTTATCAAAATCAGAAACGTGCTGGTACGCATTTCTCTTTCTTACACGAGGCATCACAACAACTTTTCACCAGGCAACAACGTTCAAATGCAATTTGTGTATGAGGAACCGGCTGAACATTTTCCTCATTTAAACACAATGTAGGTGTCGCTACTGGCGCCTGCTTTGTCTGAATGCGCTGAAAAGCTACTCATTTGCATATCACAGCACCTCCTTCCTTTCGTATAAATTTCACGTCTGTAGCATGTCGCCTTCTTGGTGTAGCAATTTTAATGGCCAGTAGTGTATTAAGTTTTATTTTGTTCTAACAAATTTCATTTTCATCCTAATGATGAAAATGAAATTTCTAATAATAGCATGTTTTGTATTATTCTAACTTCTTATTTTATAATGTCCCTACAATATATATTATATATATATATATATATATATATATATATATATATATATATATATATATATGTGTGTGTGTGTGTGTGTGTGTGTGTGTGTGTGTGTGTGTGTGATGATGATAACTTTAACATTACTAGGTGTGTGTAAATGAACAAGTATACTTTTTTTTACTGAAAACAGTGGATATTTTTTATTTTGATAACATCTTATTGTTTCATTCGATTATATATAAGTAATTGAATTTCAATAATTTGGTTATTAATCTTGAATTTACTGAATAAATTCAAGCTTTAAATTTTTTAATTGTCCTCCCAACTAGTAGAACAAAGCAACTAGAAAAATATTTTTTAATGAATTCTATATATTTGATAGTTCACTGAAAATGTTTATGAAAGCTAAAAATGATATTTGCTATACGTGTAACATCTGTCCCACAACAGCATTTAATAACTGAACTTTTGAAGTTAAAATATGAATTTAGGTGCATCTGATTTCGCGAAATTCTTAGATTAAATTTTAATGAAAGATAATTGTTGAACTAAACTATTTCTTTTCTTTTTGTTCTGTATTTTTATTTCTTCTGTAATTTAATAAATGACCTCTCGAAAAGTTTTTGATTTCTGCTATTCTATTATAAATTACTAATACAAACTAAACTGGGAATGATAATAAAAAGTTTTCGATTCATATAAATGTTTAATGATAAGATTAATACCAGAAAATACTTCCTTGTTTATAATGTTAGCAAGATTCTTTTTAAAGCACTTCATTCTTTTACTCCCTTTAAAGCTTATTTTATTATTTATGACAGTATTGACCTGATAAGAGAATTGCTGTCTTGATATTAATTTTGTATAGCCAAGAAATGATTACTTTTTACATTAAAAATTCGTAATCATGTTTTTAATTCTTCAACAGGATCAATTATTATAAAAGACAAATGAATTTTTGTTGTATGTTTGATAAATGTACAATGTAAAGGTTAAATCATTTCGCTCAAAAAGAAAAATTAAATGTTATTTAATATTTGAGTGAAAGATTACAGAAATCACCAGATTACAACAGTAAATGAACAGAACAGTTAATATGTAGTAAATGAACAGAACAGTTAATATGTAGTAAATGAACAGAACAGTTAATGTGTTAATATGTAAAATAAAAATAAAGCAGAAACATCAATTTTAGAAATAAGCACTCTTATTTTTGAAAGTTAGGAAATTTTTATGAATGTATGCACTCAGTTACCAGAAAGTGTCTAAATTCTCCAAACAAAGATAGATAGCAGCGAACAATAAGTGATATGTATTTCGAAATTATATGCATAATACAGACAGAGCGAAAGCAAGGTAGGGTCAGTAAGTTGTAGAACCACCGTGGATGGCGATACACAAAGCAACACATCTAATCACGGAGTCAATGATTGTACGGATGGTATCCTGAAGAATGGCTCTCCATTCCCTGTCAACCATTCACCTAAGTGTGTCAACTGAAGGAGGCGGTGGCAGACTCTGCAAATGGCGTCCAGTCATATCCCCCACGTGTTCAATTGGTGAGAGATCTGGCAATCAAGGGGGCCAGGAAGTAGCTGTACACCTTGCAGAGCATGCTGGTTAATGCAAGCAATGTGCGCACGGGTGTTATCTTGTTGATAAATGGTATTGGGAACCCCTGCAGGTACGGGAGTGTCACCAGGCCCAGTACATCATTCATGAAACGTTGGGCTGTCATTGTGCCTTGAATATGAACATGAATAGGAATCACCTGGAATAGTATGCAATGGCATCTAAAACGATGATACCGCGTGGTCACGTGTTGAGGTGCACCATAACTGCCGTAGGGTTGGACCTATCTCTACTTCCACTCCACACTCATACGCGGAGACTATCACTGAAGAAACAGAATCGTGATTTATCTGAGAAGACAATCTAGTAATCTACTCGTCGTCCACATCACTCTAAGCCGACACCCTTCCAGACGTTGGCATCTATGCTGTGGAGTCAATTGCAGTCTGTTTAATGGACGTCATGAGCGCAAGCCACAAGCCACTATCAATATGATTGCAGTTTGGCTAAGATTTCCTTTTCCAAACCACAAATCATAAAATTATTTATTATAAATTTAAGGATTACAACAAAGCGGTCGCGAAATGTAATCCAACTTACTATAAGTAATGTACATCAAAAGAATCAAATGAGTAAGAAATATTACATTCATAAAATTGAAAGGCAATTTTTTTTAACTCATTGATAAAAAAAATACGCTCTTCTTATATTACATTTATTCTCAATTTATCAATCAATCACAATTTATTCTCGTTTTAATTTGAATGTTTCCTAGTGGACTTTTGTTCAACTAAAAACACTCAAGTATGAAATACAGTTCTTTAAAAACTCTTATGAGAGAGAGATTGTAAATCATCAACAATATGTACGCTTATATATAAAATAGCTCCCCTATACTCTTATATTTCAGTAAATATTAATACATATATGTTAAAATTAAACCAAGGATTATTTTTCCTAATAACTATAGCAAATTGTGCAATCTTTCTTCTTTATTGTTGAAAAATTGTATGTAATTTACATATATTTGTACGCTTTTAGACCATTAACAAAATATTGTGTTCCACATTGTCACATAATATATTTTTAAAATGTTTTTTAAAACAAAATTATCCTACTATTAAAGTCACAAAAACCTTGTAGTAATATAATCTTTCCAATGTATTTACTGAACATGTAAACCTATCATTTATGACAATATCACAACAACTATGATTCTGTATAAAAAAGCTGGTGTCTAGGTATTCTTTGTAAGGAATTTTATTAACTTTTTCTATTTTGCAATTTCTTTCCAGTAATTTTCTCTTTGGTAAAACTGAATGGTTAAATGTAATCTTTTAATTAATACACAAGTTTAATTCTCATGTTAGGTATGAATGTTTCTGGTGGTTCGATTTTAAGTCGTTGGTCTCAGTTGAATTAGTCCTCGTATGCAAAAGTGAAAGAAAACAAAATCCTCCACTCAAACGTTTGTTTCACAAAAGATCCTAAAATGTCTCGTTTACATTTTTGTTAAAAATTAAACTTTCTGACACAAAGTTTTTCTTTTTATTGTATTCAGGAAAACCTTTTATAATTACAGAAAACATATGAATTGCTGAAATGCTCATTTTAAAACTGTTATACTTAAATAACAGTTTTAAAATCAGCATTTCAACAATTCACTATCATACCTTACATACACTTCCATTTAAAAGATTTAAAAATACAAAATAATCTTATATTAAAATGCAGCATATTTATTTTTGTCATAAAAAAATAAATTTGGAAAACCTTCAAGCACCTACCTACCTTACATGACAGATAACTAATGAAAATGGCTGAAATCCAACATTTATTTCCCACAATGCAGTAGTGACTAATTAAGAACTAGAAACCTTTTACTTCACGAAGCTTGCATACAAACCATTTGGCTTCCATTTCGAAATTACATTTGAGACATAGAGAATTTTTAGAATCTTGATTCACTTACAATCTTTTTTAATAATTGAAGCTGTTTCCAATTCTTCTATGGCCATTCATTTTTTAAAAGCATTCCCCAGTTAAAATAGTTTTTAAAAATAAATTTTATTGTTTGTAATGTCTTAAAATCATCAATATTAAGAAAAGCAACAACTTAATAAAACAATTCATTTAAATTATTGATTTTTTAAGACATTAAATATTAAAAATAAAAAAAAAGACAAATATAGTTTTATTTTAGTATCCATATTATTCTAGAACACTTTATTCATAAAACCAGATATTGTGTATTGTATGATTTGTATATTATATAAACCAAATATGAAGTGTTTTTCAGAGACAAAATGATCAAGAATACGATAAACAAAATATTGAATTATGTTAAAAATTAATAAAAATTTTGTAAATTTTTTTTGTATTCAAATTTTTCAACAGTAAAAGCTTTATGTTGTAAATAATGTAAATTTTTCATTACATTATTTACTACATAAAGCATTAACTGTAAAAAAATTTAAATAAGAGAAAAATTTACAAAAATAAGAATGTAATTTTTACATTTTTATTTTCTATAACAAATAAAAATATAGAAACTAGAATATTAGAATTAAAAATAGCAAAAAATTTTTTAAATTTTAAAAATGATATTTGAAAAAAATATATTTAAAGAAAAAAAAAATAAATAATAATAATAATAAAAAAAACTCAAGAATGGAAAGTGAAAAAATTGGAACAAGAGAAAGTAATGAGTTTAGGAAAAAAAAGAGGGAAATATAAATGAAATTAAAATGAGTTAAAAGACATTAATATATTTATATTAAAACATAGATACTCAAATCATTTCAATCAAAATGAGAAATATTAATAAAAGGTACTATAAAAGTTTTATTAAAGTTATCTAAATTACTATATTAATTAATCAATTAGTAGTATAATAGAATTATGTCATCCATTTACATGTTTTTTAAATAAAAACAAAATAAACAAGAGATTAAGCAAATCCAAATTAGTTTTATTGTCAATTATCATAAAATTAACATAATAAGATTGGAAATAATTTATCAATATAAAAGTACATTCTATTCGAAATAAAGATTTCAAACAAATGAAATAACACTCTTAAGTGGATTAATGTAACCAAGAATTGTTTTTTATTTACTTTTAAAAACATGCAAGTTATTAAATTATGAAGCTATGTCATTAAATCATCATCCACTCCAAAATTGCAAAGCATCAGTTATTTATAATTATGTAATTTTAAATCTAAATTATTTTTTCTAAAAAAATTTAAATATTAAAACACAAAAATATTTTCTGAAAATATGCCAAAACCATTTTTTACAAGTAAATTAAAATAAAATGGGCACTAATAAACTTAACGGAGGTAGTTAAATTAATTAACTTTTAACATTATCAAAACAATTAGTTTGAAAATAAAAAGTTCCTTTTTGGAAACTTCAAATGAGAACAAATAATTGGAAGTTTGAAAACTTAAAACTAATACATTGTGTCATTTTTATACATGTTAATAATATCAGTACAAATCAATCCATACCCTGATATTATATACTGAAAATTATTACAATATTACTCAAATCACCATTCTACAAATCTTAGAAATAATAATATAAGAAATTAAATACTAAAAACAAATGACTTAGAAAAAATATTTAGTATAAAGAAAACAATTAACTTCAAATAAAAAAAAACACATTATTGATCACCTAAATCAGATAATTTTCAGCATATATGTGAAATTTTTAACAAAATCATCATATTCAACAATTAAAAAAAAAAAAAGAATTCTAATATTTTTAATCAAGAATATATAAACTACATTCTTCAATGGAGCAATATATCAAGAATTTATTATACTTAAGTATTTCTTTATGAACTAACAGAAAAAAATATTTAATAAGAGATGTTAATTAATTTAAACTTATCTATAGTTTAGAAAGAAACCTATCTGGCTTAGAATAAACACAATATTTTTCAAGTTAAACTAAAAAATAAAAGAATTCAGTTTAATATTTACATAATTTATATATCAGGATTTCAAAATCAACAATTTTAAAGGAAAATATACTAAAAGTCAATAGATTTCTATAATATGTAAAAGAAATTAATCAAACCATTCATTTCAAGGAACAGAACAATAATATCACAGGAAAGAAAGTTAACAAATATTACTAAAAAATTCATATTATATAAAGTTAAAAAAGAAAGTGCATAAAACTTGATCTTCAGCATAAATATTTAAAACATACAATTTGTTTTATAATTATACACAAATAAAATCTTAAATAAATTTTAAAAATATTAAACAAAATCAATATCTACATTCACAACCTAAGCCTTCAGCCATAACATAATTTTATTTACATAGAAAATAAATGCTTGGAATGAAAGTAAAAAAGTTCTATAAAAAAGTCAATCAAATAAAAAAAAAATCACCCAAATGCATCCTAAATCAAATATATTGCTTTTTGTATTTATTGTATTTTAATGAAAGCATAAAAAACAATTATGATTTTCTCTTGTTTTGCAAAATTATGACATATCACCATGCTACTGTTTATAATATACCGAAACAGAATAATACCTCAATAATCCATTAAACTGATTAAAAGGCACATATAAATATGTAATATTTTTACATTAGAAAAAAAAATTTTATAATTATTTTGAAATGTAAATTTGCAACTAAACATTAGAGTTTATTATTTATACATCATATGAATGGGAAAAATTCTGAGAAATTTTGGGGCAAAAATTTAATACTCGTTTAAAAAATAAAATATTTAAATTTGTTTTAAAACATATGATTTAGTGAAAATTGAGTATTAATAAATTCCATTGTGTCTCCTTTACTTTTATTAATTTTATATAAATTGGAAATCCATGTAAATAATTTCTTTATATTACTTACAAATGTTAAAAAAAATGTGAACTATGTTTTCTGTATAGTGTTTAAAATAACATTTTTAATAGTTATGTTAGAAAACAGGCATCTTTATTAGCAGAAAAAATATAGCCACTTTCTCATAAAAAGCAATAAGCAAGTAAAACTTTAAAATAACCATGAAACCTAACATACAATGAATAATAGTTTTCCTTTTATTATGGAATTATTAACTTAGCTATGATTTATCTACTCAGTCTTTCTTTCTCTAAAAAAGTGAGCTGTTTCAACAATATTTGCCAAAATAAAAAAAAACTTTAAAAATGATAAATCTTATAACAAATTTCAAAACACCTAAAAATCAATTCTGCAAGTATTTAAAGAAAAACAATATATATTTCTAACTACACTAAACTTCAAATTTAGTTTTAGATCTTGTATTTATGCAGGCAATAATTTCATCATATGAATACATTTTTTTAAATAACGGAAATTTAATTAATCACTCCATTCAAAAGGATTTTACTAAAATTAATATAATTTTTCTTAAAAAAGTTTTACATATTTTATACAAGAAAAGAAGTTTTCATTAAAATTTTAAATAGTTTATTTTACAACTTAAGCTTCTAGAAATTATATCAAAGTTATTTAAGGAGGAAAAGTATTCTTTTTATGTGTTGCAGCTTCAAATTGTCATATCAAGACTTCATTATAAACAGTTAGAAAAATATATTAAATTAATTAGTTTCATAAATTAATTAGCTTTCAGAAAAAGTTTATAAATATCTGACATCAAGAATTTTACTGTTTGTAAAAATAGTACTGCATTGCAAACTAGAATATTTAAACAAATTATACATCTATTTTTAAGCCTACTAAATCTATAACTTTTTTTTTTAATTTCTCTTAAATTTTCTTTTTTCTTTGCATAAAAAAAATTCATTTAACAGGAAATAACAGATCAAATCAGTTATTTACACAGTAAACATATTTTCAAAATTTCTAGGTAGAATTTTAAAAAGTGAAATAAACACCAATCTTAAATATAAATAATTTTGTGTCCCAAAAATAAAATCATATTTATTACTTGATAGGAATGGCTATTTAAAAGAAAGTATTTCTAACATGGGAAAGGGATATTTTGGAAGAACTAATATTTGGAAGAACTTTTAACTTACTATCCCACTTTTAGCAAAAGATATACAGTCATCTCATTGAAATAATAAATATTCAATTGAATTAGTGAAGTTACTAGCAGAATATAACATTACATAAAATAAAAATACCCTTAAAAATCAGACCTAATTAATGATTTATCAATCCTCCTTAATCAAGTACATTGTTATAATATGAATATACATTTTTTAATCCATATTTCTTACAAGTTAAAAAAAAATTGATAAAGTTCAATAGTGTTAAGAAACTTGTTTCCAAAAATTATGAACTTATGATTTTCTAAAACAATGTGCATATTTTTTATCTTGTCTAGCCATTCATTAATACAATTATATTAATAAAGAACAAAAGTAATATCAATTGTTAATAATAATCAGAAAATTTAGAATAAATTTCCATTTTTACAACCTCTACTTAGTGCATTAACAATTAAAAAAATTAACACTAATTAATAAATGCAAACTTAAAAATAAATGCAGAAAATAAAAACTAATAATTCTTTTAAATATATATTTTACTAATTTATTTCTTGATAATGTAACAAAGTATCCCCAATATATGTTTTGAAATTTATTATTGAATAAAATATTAAAATCATTTTTATTGCATTTATGACAATATAAATCTTCTTGGCCCTCACATGCTAATTTGATTTGTTCACCTGTTAATTAATTTTTTTATGTGCAAATAATAATGTTCAAAATAACTGTTTCAATATTTTTTCCATCAATGCAGTTATTGAATTATTTTTAACACTTATATAACAAAAAATTAGTGATAAGTAGCAAAAGTAATAGTATTCATTTTAGTGCTTTGTGTAAAGAAACATATATATATCACACAAGAAACATATTTCATATAGAAATAACAGTCTTAAGTATATAATTAAAATTGTGCCTTATATCTGCAAATTATTCATTTCAACATCAAATTATATCTAAATATAAGTTGAGTTTGCAGAACATAAGAGAAATATTGCAATTAAGAAATATTGCAATAAACAAGCACTGCAATTAAGATGAATTTTGTTCCTCTAGTTCTTCCATTTGACAATGTATTGCAGTATCTACAACCTCTAAGCTAGCCCAATCCAATTCTTTTATCAAACATAGAACTGCTGATAGTATGTTAGCAGCCTAAAAAGAAATACACAGTTAGAATATTAAAAATGTAAGCAATGAAAAAAACATCAACATTGAGAAAATAGTAAACAATGTTTGTTTTTTTTTGTATTAATAAAATAAATCAAAGATAAAAAAATAATTAATATGCTACAGTTATAGTCTGTTCCTAAAGTTTAAAATATTTTTTTGAACATTTTTAATCTATATTTACGTACAAATTTGATTTAAATGATAATTATCATACAAAAAAATATATATATAATAGTTAAGGACAATTTTTTGACAGATGCACAAAGCAATTTTTAAGTACTACTCAAATATTTTTCCATCAAAAATAATAAAGGAAAAAGCATTAAAATTTTAGAAATAAAATTAATTCTAAATTCCAAGATAATTGTTTTGCTATTAGAAATTTAATTGCTTAACTTTTCAATCCCTTATTTAGATGAAGTTGATCAAAAATTAAGAACCTAATACATTAACTAAGATTACAAAATGAATAGGTAAGGATTTCCCAAATAAAATTAAACTGACTTTTAGACAGATTTATATTCCTTGAAATTAATTTATTTAAATTTAATAAAAGATTCATTGAATAGAAATTTTTTTCATGTTTCTTAAAATCATCAAGTAGTTAACTGAAAAAAACTTACATTTAGAATAAAACAAATAATTTAAAAGAATTAAAATTTATTATTCTATCATTTAACTGGGCGGAATTCTTCATAATGACATTAATTTTTCAACAAAACTGCAGAAATCAAATTACTTGTGCTTTTACTTGTTAACAAATCACACATATTTAAAAAGAACTTCATATCCCTATATGAAAACAAAATCAATTTCTAGTTTGTTGCCAATTCAATCAGTTATAAAATAGAAATATTGAAATATGTAGCTTGTCTGAAACAATGAAATATGTAGTTTTAGAATACAAATGACTTGTTAAACTAAGAATATGTTTTTTATGTCCCTCTAATTTAATTACGATATAAAAATTTAACAATTTGTTTATGATTATAATTTATTTATTATAGATACATTACATATATATTTAAATATTATATCTTATTTTTGAATTCAGTTACTTATCACCTAATTGCGAAGCAGTCCCTAGATAAGTGGAAAGGCAATGTGAGGCAAAGATGACTTACTAAAAACATTTTGTTTAAGGAGTAGTTGAAATAGTCAACTTTTATAGTAATTTGATCTTAATCTTCATAGCAATTACCACTCTTCTTTGCTGTTTCCTATTAAATGGTTCTTATATAGAGAATTCCACAGGGATGTTCAAAGTACAGGAAAGGTCTCAAGAATTTGCTGACACTTTATATTTAAGATAAGCAATTGACTTCAGTACATGGGTAAATTCAAGGAATATTCATAAATTTACTATTGCATTAAATAGGTAGTATTTAACAATGATCATATTCTCGATTACTTTAGTTTAAATTTAATATTACAAGCTTATTTAATTTAAAAACTACATATAATTTTAAAAACAACATTTGTATAAATTTTTTTAGACATATTATGTTAATTTCATTCCCGTTTGTATAGTAATTTCAGATTAAATATTATAAATTTGAAAAAGGTAAATTTCCTCTAACATTCAAATAATAATTAATATTATATTTTAATAATTTCTTTAAAAAATATTAAATAATTCAATAAAAGAATATGCATGTTTTTATTTTACAATACAAATTTTTTAGTTCTTTCAACAAAATAGTCTTTTATAATTTAAGATTACTTTCTGGGTATTTAATGATCACTATATTAATTGTAGTGACCATTACCTATCTACAAGAAAGTCAAATTTTATCCATAAATAAAGTTTACTCATAATTACTGACAAATAATTTAATATCTAACAAACAAATTTAATACTCAACAAAAAATATATAAATAAGTTTAATATATTATACATCTTAACTTATATGCATATGAAAACTACATACTCTACTTTTGCCTCCTTTTGGTAACATACGTATAGCTGTTGGTCTCTCAGATCTTTGTTGTGGTAAGCGTTGTACATATGGAGGAGGAAACCCACATTTTGGAGAAAAGTGTTCTTTTGAAGATAAAGGAGTATCAGGTGTATGATCAAGTTCTTGATAGTCCCTTTCATAATTTTCTTGATAATGAGCCACAGGATGAGAATTAGAATTCACAGGGCTAGTTTCAGCAGAATACATGTTATTTTGTATTATTTTCTCTTTTTCAGGATAGGAATATTCTTGAGAATATTGTTCTTGATACATTGCTTGAGAAGAATGATTCATGTATTCATTCTGCTTGACTGTGTTCTTTACTACATGATATGTATCTGTCCCACTAAAAAGATAAAATGTTAAATAAATTGATTAAATAGTGCTTGAACTAGGATTCTTTTTCTACTATTAGATTAACTAAATACTGAACATTGGCAATCATGTACACATAAAAATACATTTTTAATGTAATATATAATTAACTGCATTATATCTAAATGCTAAAAAATCAACAATTTCATGACTGCCATTTAGCAAAAAGTGACAACAGTCATTTGCCTCATTTGTAATCATCAACTATAAGTGTCATAATTTCATATTAGTATCTTATTCTAAAAAATATCCTTTTTATGGTCTGATATTAAATTAAAGACAAACTCAAAAATAATAAAAAAATTTATTTTTGATACTAAATATTTATAATCATTAAAAATATAATTAAAGCATATAAAAGCAAAATATTCTATTAACTCTTATATAATTTCTATTAACTAAGTAACTTATTAATCTACAATAATTCCTCTTTAATTACAAAAGACACTAAAATTGAAGGCTGAAATTACACTTTCAATAGTTTAAAAAATGTGACCATGTCTTGTAAATGTCTGATGTACAAATTTACATATTGTACACACAAAGGGTGTTTTACTTTAAGTATAACCCCTATCATAAATCAAACATCTAAAAAAGCATACTACTGGTGATTATAGTGTCATGCAGAACCAGTCTCATGTCTTCACAAACAAATTTGGTATTTACATGATTTTGGGTATTAGTAGAGCTATCATTAATTATAAACGTAAAAATACATTTACAAGAGAAATAAGAGCTATAAAGAGATCATAAAAATTAATAAATAATAGCAGAGACAGTCACAGAAGATAGGATTCAAAAGTTCCCAGACAGAGTCCACAACATAAAAAATTATGAATTAAATTTCAGAAACACATCCTCCTTCAAAACAAAACTCTTGTGCAACAACATATTTTTGTCAATGCCAGTAAAATACTTTGAATCATTTCTGGAATCCATTTTTGGTCATGTCCTTTAATTCAGCCTGAAAATGCACATTTACTGTCATCTGAAGATTGAAATTGATGACCTTGCAACTCTATTACCAGTTCAGAAAATAGTAAGAAATAGAAGAAGATCAGGTAAGTAAAAAAGATGAGACAAAACAGTTGTTATCATTTTCACAAGAAAATCATAGACAAGTATATATCAGAGAGCAGGAGCATTGTCAGGCAACAGCACCTATGACTGCTCAACACACATTTTTGGTCTCTTGTTCCAGATCGATCCATGCAAACAACACAGGATTTGAACATAAAGTTCTTTGTTCACAATGAGTCCTTCAGGGATATATTCTAGATGCACAATAACTTGTATATTAAAGAATACTCTAGCATGACCTTTCCTTTAGAGCAATCTTGGTGGAATTTCTGCTTTCATGGAGATTGTGTTGATTTCCACAATGTCGCTGCTCTCTTGGTTTGCAGATCATTCAAAAAACACCACACCTCCAGTAACAATTTCTACCAAGTAGGGAAGATTATTTGTCAAAGCTGAGATTAAGTTTCTTGACATTTCCATTCAAATACCCTTTTGGTTTATGTTAACATTCAGGGGAACAATGAGTGAAATGCAAGATGTTGTTAAGAAGATACATATTAAGATTTTTGGTCAGTTTCCACTGAAATGTGGCATCTGATATCCCAACTGATTCTGCTATTTGGCAAATTGTTTGTTATCTATTTGCACATACTGATGCAGACATCTTTTTTGAGTTTTTTGTGAACAAAGTCAAAGAATGACTACAGGATTTGTTATCTTCAACACTTTACTTGCCTTGCCTTAGCTGAAACGATAATGTCACTCAAAAACATGTATTCTTGATAACAATTCACTTCTGTATATATACTTTAAAATTTCGAAAGTTGAAAGAGTGCTATGGGGATAGCACTCCTTTCAATTGATGCAAAAAATGAATACAAAATTTGATATTGATTCTTTGCTCAACTGATGGCATTTCTTCTTATAGCTGGTTACTAAATGCATCTACCTACAAAAAGTGTTCTCATTGCAAGCTTTTAAGTGCACGATTTGTGACAAACCACTTTTATTAAAAGGGGATGACAAAGTAACACAAAAACATTCTTGTACTTGCACTACTGCAAAAATATTTTATGCTATAGACTCAGTCAGGGAACTTTTAAATCCAACTGCATAATGTAAAATAAACATAAACTTTAAGAAGAAAACATTAGAAAGAAAGTTTCATATAACCATTGATTTAATTGTAAGAAAACTATTTGAATAATTTTAGAACAGCAGAACATTTACAACTCTGGAGCAACAATACATAAATTACTTTTCATAGACGAAATTATCAAGAGTAAGATTAGTTAATAATTGAATTGTTGATAATTTAAAACAAATAACACTATCTATACATTTATTTTCTTTCAATTTAACAGATTAAAATGTGGGGAAAATGCAATACAAAAACAATTTTTTACGACCTATTTTTTATTGACTGAAAAGAAAAATTAGCTAAAGAAGGACTAAAAATTCTTCACACCACAGATTGATATTTAAGAATAAGTAAACAGATAATTAAAAAATTGATAAACAAGAATAAAAAGTCAAAATGAGAAAAAAAGGCACCAAAATTCTTGAACAAGTACAAGAGAAGAAGCCATAAATAAAGAAAATAAACAAGATATATTTATTCCTTAAATTTAATTTTTTAAATTAAATCCTTGGTATTTAATATGTAAATGAGCATTCTGGTTAAAACAGTTTAGCAATAAACATAAGATATTAAGTTCTGCTAATTAAAACAGAAATTTTATAATTAATAATTTCTGACAATTTATTATAAGTAATTCAGTAATGTTAATAATTCTGTCTTTTTCTGGTTTAGTGGAATTAAACTTTATTCACAAATTACCAGTCTTTAAGATGCAAGCAGATATTGAGCATTACAAGGAAACAAAGGAATTTAAATCAAAATTAATTTATGCAAAATGATTCAATAAATAATGTGAATATATATATAAATATATATATATATATATATATATATATAGATCTATATATATTCAGAGACACACACTATATATAATGTCTTCGGTTCAATAGCTTGTGGGTTCGAATCCGACTTTGGACATGAATGTTTGTAGTGGTTCGGAATTCACTTTAAACCATAGGTCCCAGTCTAATTAGCCCTCATGTGTAAAAAATGGCTGTTGAGCAACAAAAAAACAAGTACTATATATAGAGAGAGTGAGACCAAATTTTAATAATTTAGCATTTATTCCATTTTTAATTAATATATGTTAATTTTTAGAAGCTATCAAAGTTATCTATAATGTGCTTGGAAAATAAAAATTGTATGATATTTTATGAAAATTCTAATCATTCTAAAAAAATTATCAAAATAACATGTTCAGAATTTAAAGAAATTTGAAATATAACATGTTACTGAATATGGTATTCAATAGCAAGAAAAAAGTGCATCTTAACTTGAATTGGTTAATGTTGTTAATATTTTTGTAGGAACAAATTTTCAACTAGTTAAGAAAAAGTTGCAATAAAACATCTTAAAAGTAAAAGGTACTGATAAATAAACTTTTTTTTTTGAGCCATATAAATTTCTTTAAAAAATGAAACATTCAGTTGCAGGTAAGTTTCTTCTATCACCAGCAGCATATGAAAATTTTATAATGATAATTACATTGTTTTACAAACAGAAGTGAAAGAGGACACAAACAAATCCCACTAAACAATGGATCAAGTATATTTAAATTTCAGAAGTGAAAAATAGACAAAAAGATAGAGGATATCATAATAAAAATTACAGTGAGAAATGTTTTAATTTGGTTTTAAACAATTGTTTATGTTATCTTTAAAATAAATAGAAAAATAAAATGATTCAACAAATATTTTTCCCTTTAAAATTTATCTTTCAATGTTGCTCAATTTTTAAACTCTCACACCTGATAAGATTATAAAGAAAACAAAAATACTAAATAATTTATAAAACTAATCTCATTATAAGAATAAAAAAATGCTAGTTTTGATAATATATATATATTAACTGAAATCACATTTAAAATTATTTTAGTAATGCTTAAATGAAAAGTTCAGAGCAAATTTAATAAATTAAAATAATTTTTTTAACGATAACAAAGAAAATGAATGTGCAGAATGATTCATATGGTATTTAAAATAATATTTTAATATATCAGTGACAAATTTTATTATAATAGATTAATCTAAAATCAAAACATCTTACTTATTAGTTGACACTGGTGAATATGCAGTATTTTCTACAGAAAAACTTTCAGTGTGAGTAACAGCTGATATTTCCTCAAAACTAGGAGAGCTTTCAATAGCAACCTGCTGCATAGATTGGCTCAAATTTACTTCCTCTTCTTCTTCCTCATGTGGGAGAAAAATTTCAAGGGGTGAACCATGCTTTAATGCTGATTCTTTTTCATCAGGACGAACAGCTGAAAATGCCAACATTATACACATCAAAATAGAATTTTGGACTTGCAAATTCAGATGTTAATAACTCGCATATGTGTGAGAAAATGCAATAAATAAGATCAATAGCTATGACAGTGAATAATTCAATACTAAATATAATTAAATAAAGAAATGAAACAATTGCTTACGCATATTATCAAGTTTTTGCAATTGTGGCAAGGCACGAATGACAGTAAGACGATAATCGGCACATTCTGCACAAGGATTATCAGCTAGCCACAAATTTCTCAACTTTGGAAGGTCTTGCAAATGACGGATTTCTCCTAATTCAGTTATGTTATTTTTTCGAATGTAAAGTTCTTGCAAACTGTTACAATATGAAAAATCTTCTAGACTGGATATAGAATTGACACTATAAAAAAATTCAAATAAGTAAAAATGCTAACAAAAAATATAATTAATAATTTGAAATTTTATAAAAGATATAAATACTGAGATTATATTTATATTAAAAATAGTACCATATTTTCCTGCATATAATCAGCAGATTATATGTTAAAAAAGTTATGAATTTCATTGTACACATCATTAGTTGCTGCTGATAAACAAGTAAAAAAATCTCCATTTGGAAAGATTGCAATAAAAGTTCAAATACATTTTATAAAATAAATAATGGATGGCAATGAATGATTTCTTGGCTCTGCTAATGTATTTCAGGTACAATTATAATCTGTTTCAACTTGAGCTGTTTTACCTTGAAAACATTCAAAATCATATCATCATCCTGAAGTAAAAACATTTAAGCTACAAGGGAAATTTTAAATGAAAAGTTACAGAGAAGGCAATAAAAAAATGGCAACAAATGTACTAATGTAAAGTGAACACAAAGCATGTGCAGTATAAAAGGAAAAATGTATTTCTATGTAAGAAAAAAATGCAAATCTGTAAAAAAAAAAAAATATGTAACATTGCATTATCAGCATTATACAGTACTGTTGATTATATAGCATTTCTTATTTTTAAATCAAAAAAGATTGGGATACATGCAAGAAGAAATTATCGTGTGATGTGAAGGCACAACCTAATTTGTTATATTTCAAAAAGTTGTTTAAAATAATTAAAATATATCATTAAATACTACATTTTTTTAAAAAATTAAATTTTAGAAAATATTTTAGATATCTATTTGAATAAAATATACAAACTTAAAATCTTGCAATATCTAAATTAGCTACTTAATGTGATAAGCTGGTTGTCTTAAAAACAGGACTCAAAATATAAATCAGAAGACTTAATAATTAATTATGCTAAAACTCAAATTAAATAATTAAAGTTTCTCAAGTTTCTGGTTTTTCTAAAATTCAAATTTAGAATTTTATTTTTCATATTTATTGTTTGATTTGTTTCCAGGTGAAAAATAATTCTAAAATTGTGATAGAATAAATTATTTTAAATAATCCATAATATCTGATATTGGTTCTAGTAATAAACTCAATTTTGATGATTAAAAATAAAACAAACCACAGAATTAAATAATTATCTAAAAGCACAAGAAATGGTCTATAAAAATGAAACTTACAAAATTATTAAGCTCATTATCAACAAGTAATAACAAAACATTCTTTTAAATAAAAAATATATATTCAAATTTCAATCACTTTACTGTTCAATGATCACTGAATAATGATTGTGTGTGTGTGTCTTTCCTCCCCTCCACCATAAGCTAATGTTTCTTAAGATGAATTTTCTAATCTCTTTTTTTGTAACAAATGATATGAGAGTTCTGTATCACAAGAAACCTTAATCCTTCAAT
Source organism: Latrodectus elegans (assembly GCA_030067965.1). Classification (NCBI taxonomy): domain Eukaryota; kingdom Metazoa; phylum Arthropoda; class Arachnida; order Araneae; family Theridiidae; genus Latrodectus; species Latrodectus elegans. The sequence goes on along the minus strand of CM057820.1, from coordinate 47,525,538 downwards.
TGAATGATCTATTTATATTATGACATAAATATGAAACGTTTACATTTTTTATGAACTTAAATAGGTAAACATATGAATGTGCTATAAATAAATATAGACAAATAAATTATGTCTAACAGTGTAAGTAATAAAAGAACAACTTTTGCTACATTTTTTATAATATTTTTATCCTTAATTAATATGTATTAATTTTAATATTATAAAAATATTTAAAATCTAACCTTAAAGACAAAACTTCAACATTTGGAAGTTTTCTCACTATACTGACATCTGTAAGTTCACTGCCCCTACAATAAAAAGAAAACTTAAATTATAAAGAATATTTCCACTAATGAGTTATTTTGACAGTAAATTAGAAATTATATTTCATGAGAATATATATTAGATTAAAGACTATTTTGTGAATTTACTACAGATAAAACATTTGAATCAACAAATCAAAAGTCTTCACGATCCTAAATTTAAAAACTATTTTTATTTTAACTTTTTCTATAATTTGAATCTTACATAAACAAAATGTTTCAGTAATTTAAATTGTATATTTTAATAAGCATAATTTTTAAATAATACCAATAAAAGTCCTAATTTAATGCATACTTCAATGTTTCAAATTTTCTTATACTATATTTAGTGTGAAATAATTTTAATTTATCCTTTTATATAACTTTATAGTAATCAATTAAATATTAATTTAATGTTATCTTTTAATAAATAAGTATTTTTAATTTAATCTGAAAATATAATATGTAGATGACTTTATATTAATGTCATTGATAATTTGACAATTTTCCATACAAAACTATTTGTCAGTGATCCATTCAAGCTCCATGAAATCTTGACACCAATTTTTAAATTGATTTTCATTGTTCCAGAATTTTTATAAGAAGAAAATACTATTCATAAAAATACTAAAATTCAAAACACTTACATTTATAATTATAAATATAATTTATATTATTTTATATTGTTTAAAATATAGGATGTAATTCTGAAAACCATATTCATATATTTGTTTTTATTCATAATAATTTTTAAGAGCATTCAATGTTAAGTTTTCTTAATTATTAATCTAAATTACTTTTACAAAACAGGTTTAATTCATACAATTTGACTAATTTTTGGGACTACATTGAAAATTAAAAAATCATTCCACAATTAATATTTACATTTATTATTAATATTTACAACATATAGAAGATTCTAAGCTAAATAGGATGTGTAGGAATTCATTTAATTAATAAATGAATAAATACCCTATGAGCGAAATTTGTAAATGTAAATATAAAATTTAAAATATATTAAATATATATATATATATGATGAAAATTTTTTTGAACCAAAGATGACTACACATGTTTAAAAAGTACTTAACTCAAGAAAAAAAAAAACAATTTATGAAATAAAAATGTTACATTTATATTAATATATAAGATAAGAGATATAAACGCTAAATACACATTGAAATGCATTATCTACATTCTAGAGTCTTATATTTAATAAGCTTTTTCAAAATTAACATTATTAAATTCAGAAAAAAATCTGAAAAACTGAGTTTTTTTTATTAAAAAGTTTGAATATTCTTAAAAAATGTATAATTAATAAAAAAAAGTGAGACACATATAATGAAATTAAACCAACCTTATTCAAGAACTAAATTTAGGATAAAAAATAGATATAGGAATTCTAATTTCTGCTACATTTAAAATTAGGGAATATTACTGAACAAACAATGAATATTATAATTGTTTTAAAGCATAATTGTCTATCCAGATGCCATTTGTGTTCCATGTTAAGTTCATTTTGCATGTTTTTAAGACAAAACACACTTTAAAAATTATCAACTTCAATTAATTTAATAGGATTTTCAAAATAATGTACAAAGAACATAAAGGCGTGGAATTTTTCCTGAAATAACTTATTACAATAGAAAAGACTGCAATTACTAAATCTAAAATCATGACATAACTTCTTATAAATTAAATTATAGAATTGCATTCAATGTCAAAATTCAATTTTAGGCATGCACACAATACCAAACATGAAGTACATAGTGCTATTACATCATAAATGAGCAGTCAATAAATTTATCTTGTAAAACTATTAGCAAATATCATTTTAGATATTTCCATTCCATTTTTTGTCAAAAATTCCCAAATTAATATTAAATTTGTATTTATAACAAATAGTTAAAATAGTGTAGAATTGCAATTATAAATTTATGTGAATTATTCTACAACAGCATAATATATAAACTTATATAGTTCAATAAGAGTATGCACTTCATCAGAACTAATACTATTATTTAAAAAGTAAATATTTATTTATCCCTATTAAAGAGAAATTAATTTTTTCTACATGAGTCATGAATTCTATAAGAGTTCAATAAAATTCAGCCTCTGCAAAGTGGTCAAGAGTAAAAATCATAAAAAAAGTGCTTTGAAATTGTCAAATATAAAAAATTAATAGAGAAAAAATCCAAAGAATACAAGATATAATAAAGGATATTAGCAATACTAATGCAGTATACGTATTCAAAAGGTAATTACTACATGTACCAAATCTAAAATTTGCATTAAAGACATATCAGGACAAGTTCGTTTAAATGGTCAACAGGAGGAAGGTATCCCCTTTTCAATGAGTTGAAATTGACTCAAAATTATATCCTACTTCCAACCTCATCTTCAGCTATATATTAAAACACCAAAATGACAAAGAGAAAATTGGTAACAATGATTTTAGGAGAAAAATAAGATTTCCTGCTGATACTTTTGCAAAATTTGAGATGTGGGTGAAAACAAATATATGTATAGATCAGTGATTCTCAACCACTGTGCTGTGCCACTTTTGCATGCAGCTAAATTTTATAAATGTATAAAAATTATGTTTTTTTAAATTACAAGTAAAGTAAAACACATTGCTGTTTTTATAGTATATATTATTTCACATTCATAAATATTCTACATGATGTCTTATAGGTAAGTAAACAACTCTTAAACTTATCTTTGTGTGTGCTGCCAAATTTTAAAATTGTTAAAAACAAAAAAATTTGAGAATTATTGGTATAGATGAATAGATGATACTATGCCTATGAAAGAAAATTGTATCAGACATTTGAAATAAAAATTTTACAAACATTATGTGATAAACATTACACGGTACAGCAGACAAGCAAATATGGTTAAATATGTTAATAAATTCAATGAACAATATGATTTATTTGGTTTGTTTTCTTTTCAGTCCTTTTTTGCATTCAAGGACTATTTCAACAAGAATCTACATTTGAGAAAGAAGTCCAAAACAAATATTATGTGAATGTGACTTAAACTAACAAATTGATGAATAAATTAAATATAGAACTATCAGTGCCACATAATTAAATATTACTTGTACAGTTATTAAAATAATGACCTTTTTTAGCCTTTAACAAAAAAAAGGCTATATCAGTTTCAAGTAATGACATCATTCACATCTTTCTCAATAAGAATTGATTTAAAATAAATATTTTTCAATCAACTTTAAAATAAGCATTTTGTACATAAATAGCTTACAACATTTTGTCATTAATATCTTCTGTAAATTAAAATTAAATGCTTATAAGCTAATACCCTAATTAATTCAATTATATGTAGATGTTTAGGTCTCATATGTATAAGTATCAAAAGAGTCACTTCATGACCAACATGTGAATACAAAAGCCTGATATTTCTGCGCAATATTTTTGACATTGATATTTCAAACTTGGAATACTTTTAAGGCTACTTAATTTATAAATTAAAATTTCCTGCAGCTATTACTTTGAAAAAAAGAAAAGCTATTCACAAGATGCAAAAAATGATACCCATACTTAGTAAATTTATTCATTCATTATAAAAAAAAATAACAAATTGATACAAATAATTTAGCTTTTTCTGCAACCTTAAAAATGTTAGAAAAAATTTTAATCATTTTTATCTAAAAAATATAAATATTTTTATTTTAGACTATATAGAAAATTTTAAATAGTTTTTCTTACCAAGCATTTAATTTTCTAACACTTCTTAAGTCTTGAGCCCTAGTTCTGGCAAGCACAGTGTGCTCAGTTAACTTTGTCATATTTTTGAATATTTATATCTAAAAAAATAGATATAAGTATATATATAATGAGAATATTTGCGAAAAATACATACAATAATTAATGCATAAATTTTAAATTAAAAAATTTAAAATATATTAGCATTGTCTTTTTATGAAACTCTAGCTTAATAACTTAAAAATTCTTATCTTCTTTAACTTATTAATTTCTTCGTTTAACAATAACTTTATTCTTAAAAAATCACTTTTTTAAAAACATTTGTATAGATAATTAAGAATTCAAAAAAACTTTGTTCATGAATAATTTTCAAACTAAATGAATTTACAGATTAACATTTAGTTTCTTCCTAGCGATGATTATAAATGTAATAGAATTTCAACTGCAAAACTTACAACTCAATTACAAAACTAAATACTTTATATTTTTCTCTTCATAATAACTATTTTCTTAAACCTCAATTAAATCTATGTTGTCAAAGGAGATGTCAATAGAATACAAATAAGTAAAAGCTGTTCAAGAGTTTGAAAATGCAATATTTTTTATTTAATACAAATTAAATATATTTTAATATGAATTATTTAAAATTTAGTTAGATAAATTATACAACATAAATCATTTATAACAAGTATACATATAATTTTATTATATTCAGATATAAGTTTTCAAACTATTTTACACTTTGAACATTTTTCTGTCAAATCACCTTATTTCTTAAAACTTTTGTTAGGTATATAAAATTTAAATACAAAATATCTAAATCAGTCTTTAATTACTTTAACTATTAAATATGAATAAAATTTTTACAGAGCAATTATAAACATCCGCCCACATATATGTATAAATGATAATTATATATACTCATCATATTAATCAATAAATTTGGAACATTATCTTTTGTGCACATATATATCTTGCATTTCATGCTTTAATAAACATTTCATATAAATTTCAGACACATAAAAATTACAAAATAATATGAGCATACAGTAAACTATTTAGATCTAGTTAAATTAATAATAGAAAACTTTATATCTGTAAGTTAATATTTCATATAATTCAATAAATTTGGGACTACAGCTCTTTAGTGTATTGGAATAAATAACAGAACCCTACTGCTTGAGTGATAATTATTAGTTTCCAATAAATTATTCTCATTCAAAAATTTTACACAAGCAAAATTTTCAAAAAATAAAACATATCAGAATATAAAATGTAAACAAGTATCTATTTTAATTTTTAACTTTATATTTATCCATTCTAATAATTGTAGATATTTCCTAATACACATATTAAAAGTAATTTTTAAATTAAAAACTCATGGATACGATTGATATAGATAATTTATAACAAATCTACAGAATTTTTATAAATAAATGAGCTTAGCAGAATAAGCATCTTCCTTTTACGAAAGAAATATTAAAAATAAAATCACTTATACAATAATGAATCAAGTAAGATATTTGGACCATATGATATTCATACTTGTTTTCAGTGTGAATATATGTCATACATATATAAATTATTTTTTATAAATCGATACATGAAATGAAAAATAATTGATCTGACTGTGTGTTTATAAAAAAATTTGAGATTTACTTAAATAACTATCGAAAACATATACTTACCTGAAATTTAACATTCATTTATTTACTTTTTTTATGAGTGAAAATAGTTTCCAATATTCAAGTGACTAATTCTCGTTGTTAAACCAGTTTTTTTATCATGTTGTAACACACTCCCACTCCATGCTGAAATGTAAAACCTAAAGCAAATTTTTGAAATTTTAAAAAAGTGGGTTAGTTCTGCGAATTTTCAAAATTTTATGATTTTTCAAAATTTATATATTTTTATACTACATGTCAGTGACAATTTATTATTATAGCCTGTCAGTGACAATTTATTTCAAGAATGCATTAATAATCAATCAACTTTTGCCCTTTTTGCTTTGATTTGAGCCGAAACAAATTCCCATTAGACAATTCTCAGGAAGGATCGAACTATTGCGAATAATATTTTAAATATTTAGTGAGTGTTTTTATTGGAAAGTAAGGATTGTCGGTATTTGTGGCGCAAGATCCCAATAGGAAAAACTGCGCCAAAACTATATATATATATATATATATATATATATATATATATATATATTATATTATATATTATATATATATATATATATATATATATATATATATATATATATATATATATATATATATATATATATATATATATATATATATATATATATACATATATATATATATATATATATATATTATATATATATATACAATTACAAAACCTGTAAAAAAATAAATCAAATATATTGAAAGAAACCCATTGCTCTTAAAAAGGTAAATAGGTTTCTGTGGGGGAGATACCCCAATAAATCATTCTAAGTTTAAATTTCAGTATTGAAAAATCTTGACATAAAATTAAAATATTTTAAATGGAATAAGGTTCATAACACGTTTCATATGATGGGTTTAATTTACAAAAGAACATGGGAAAGTGTAGGTCAGATAGGAAGGCGTGTGAAACGAACATCATCACTTCGTAACGGTAAAACTGATGATAGAATAACATATGGGAAAATGGCACGTAATTTGTTGAAGGCCTGCATATTCCATAAAACCTACCAGAGAGAATTAACAAACTGTTTAACAAATTTTCTCACATCTAAAAGAGGGACAGATGCATCCATCCCCAAGAAACAAATTAACTTGGCCATATATTGGCTAATCATGGCTTTGTCCAGATCCAGTATTGGCGGCCTATATCGGGCCAATCCTGTATGATCTACGTTTCGTTATATAGGACCAATGTGCTTTGCCTATATAGTGCCAAGCTCGGCAACCTACATTGGACCAGGTTGGGTGGCCAAGATAGGACCAAGCGTGACTGCCAAAATTGCTCGAATTTAAGGAGCCAAATCGGACCAAGCTTGGCTGTTGAAATTGGTCCAATTTAGGTAGCTAAGATAGGACCTATCTTGGCTTATAGGTTTGTCTACATTATATATAGCTCATAATGATAACAAAGGGTTTTATTTTGAATTACTAAATTAGAAGGAAGCTATTTTAAAGTAATACAATAAGTAAGATTTGTCATGATTTAAATGTATTATTTTACATTCCATTTGGAAAATAAACAAGTGCCTTCTCGTCGATATTAATCAGACAGAGACAATTATCAGAAAATTTCTTTATCTGACGAACGCGAGAATTAGTATCACTACTTCCCCCACAAAGAATTATGACCATATAGTCACCAAGTAACAAAAATAGAATAGGCAGCTGATCAACTTAAAGCATCTAGTTTCTCTTGGTAGATGATATTATGCAATGTTAAATATAAACTAAAGACTATAATTAATCATGAAGTATGGATTCTTACAGTTACAACCTGTAGAATATACTATTGATAGCATGAACATTGCTGGGAAAGTTATTGGATGCTAATGTGCATACACCTCTAGACACTTCATCATTTTCACCACAGTCTTTTCGAAAACCCTTCCATCTACGCATGAAAAATCTATTGCTAGACTTCAGGAAAGTTTCCTGAAGTGATACATATGCGGGATTGTAAATAGATTTAACAGATGCCATAGAGATGTGAACGCAAACCATGGCAACAAACAAGTTATTGTTTAAACAGAAAAACTCTTCCTCCGGAGCCCGAAGGCGTGTCTTCGATCAATTCCTCGAATAAAAAATCTTCATTCGAAGGATGAAGAGAGACAGCATCCGGTTTTCAAGATAAAAAGACTTTGCGGTGGATAAGGAGAATTTTGTGGTACCTTCCTTTGCAGATTTAGTCCCTTGCTTTAGTCGTTGGAGCTCTTCACATGGTAGGAGGTGAAGATTTAGGCCTCTGTATTTTTATTTGGGATAATCTCATAGGAGTAAGTGACGGAGTATCCGTTTGTGTACTAAAACATTTGGGGACTTTTTTGGCTGTAGCCGCATGACTCACACCAAACTGTGAACCACGAGAGGAAATATATCCTCGCTTCATAATAAGAACAGTTATTTTTCACTTTTATCGTGGTGAATTTTTTTCATGAGCCCACTGAAGACAACTTCAAGAATAGGAGGGATCATCACCATGACAGTTGACATATACTTCCTCTGCTGTGTAGTTCGAACTATCGTCACCAACCACCGCGCAATTAGCGCAGGTAATTTTGCATCTGCAAGCATTTCTCGAGTGTCTACACGCTGGTATTGGAAACATCTTAAGAGATTTGGAATATGTTGTCGAATGAATAATTTCATTTTTGGAACTTTAATTTTGTTAGGAAGGTCTGGGATCACAAAGGTCAAAATGAGATGTTTTATTTAATGAACTTATCATCTATTCTGACTCTAATGCGTTGAACGCCGCAGACCTTTCGACATTGCAAATTTATCAAGAATCTCATTCACAAACGTGTTTAACAAATATCAACATTTCAAAGACACTCAGAACTTCATAGCTGATATTTAAATTAAAATAGTTAATGCTTAAATCAGTGCAATTTCAAAATCAAATGATTTTGCTAAAAATCCTTAGCCCAACAAAATGCGAGAGGAGTTTGTCTGAAATTTTGAAGTCTAACAATTTACTAGGAAAAAACTAATTTTCAACAGAAAATATAAATTGATTTGTGAATGTTACACACCTTCTAGAACACCGCACTATTTATTCCTAATTCTTTTCATAAAAATCATATTTCAAAATACCGATTATCTCTCGGATCCAGGAGTTTTAGTAATACATCAGATCGTCACATATCAAGCCGATTTGGGTGTCCAAATAAGAAAAAAGACATCAAAATCCAAGCAAAAGACTGAGAAATGCAAATGCTCCAAAATCCAAACATGTGTAAAATCACCCATCTCTACATTTTCTTTAAATAATGCACAATTTTTCCATATTCATTTAAAAGATAACAGTTCGCTTTCACCATTCAAAAATTATCAATGATAATTACCATGCACTTTAGAAGATGAATAGGATTCCTTCCATTGACCGATTTTACAGCTGTAGTATTCTGTAAAGTTCTCGTAATGGATGGAATTATATATTATAAATTTAAACATATAACAAAATCTCCGAAATTTAACAAAATGAATTCTGTAGTCTTTAATATTAAAAACTCTATAAAAGAGCTGAAAAAAAAAAAAAACAATTTTTAGTTATTCCTGTTTCTAATACCTCAAATAATTACAAACATTTATTGTAAAAAAAATTCTACTTATAAATTTTAAATGAAGAATTATCAAATTCAAAAGTCTATAAAATAACTAATTCTTCTGAAATATAGGTTTACAAAAAATTTCTAGTTTTTACTCTATAAAACACTTAATATATAATGTTACTTATATTATTATAAATCCTATATTTCATTGGAATCCAATGAAATTAATATACATTATCAGTGGCTGTATACTTATATGAATAAATTTTGCAACTTGTTATTGTATTATTTAAATAACATCTTTAAAAATATGAAATCAAAGAATGTACTGATAACTAGCATTAAGAAACTAATAAATGTTTTGATATCAATAAATCATAAATAATATTCATGATAAGATAAATTATGAAATTCTTGATATATCTTAGTATGTGAGATTTAATTTTCTTTCCCAAAAATCCCAAATTCCAAAAATAAAACTTTTTGGGATGTTATTATGTTTTATTTTTATAAATGTGTCTTTTTATTAGACATTAATTTAAGTTATTGAAAAGATTTTTTCCCTTTCTGCATTTATAATAATAATTTTGTGCCGATAAAATATACATGCACACAGACTAAAGTTATTCCTCAAGGATTTAAAATTTTCAAATCTTCTCAAAAAAATTTTTTATTACAACATTATGAAAAATTATATTACATTCAGATGCTTATTTCTTTTAGATATACTGATGATTTTATAGCTTTTATTGCCTAGAATATGATAAAATTTAAAAATATTTATCCAGTGGAATTAAAACTAATTGAAACAAATAATGACATTTTAAAATTAGAACTTTTGGATATTTATGCTGAAACAATAAAAAAACACAAGCCGTTTACTAATATTTATGATAAAAGAAATTAATCTTATTTTAAAACAAAATTTACCATTTCTAGGAATTCTATTATTTTCATTAAAACAAAAAATATAATATTTAGTCAATTAAATAGAATATTTCTAATATGTAATAATTTAAACAGCATTAGGTAACAGATTATAAGCACTTAAAAATACCTTACTAAATAATAATTCTTTAATAAATTTCTAGGAATTCTATTATTTTCATTAAAACAAAAAATGTAATTTTTATTCAATTAAATAGAATATTTCTAGTATGCAATAATTTAAACAGCATTACGTAACAGATTATAAGCACTTAAAAATACCTTACTAAATAATAATTCTTTAATAAATTTCATTAAATATTATTTAGCTGGTAAAGCATTGCTTTTAAAAGTTCTAGACTCCAGAAGGGTCACCCAAACCTTGTACATCTTATCGAAAGCTTGAAAACGCTAATAGTGTTTGCATTTAGTGAATTTTTTTATATTAATATGCACATTATATTCGTAAAATTTAAACAGAACTTTAATGAAACGTGTCATCAATCGTGCCATGTATTTCATAATATATTTTCTGAATATATATTTCATCAAATAATTTTTTTCTTTTTTTAACATTATTATTATATATATATATATATATATATATATATATATATATATATATATATATGTATATATATATATATATATATATATATATATATATATATATATATGTATATATATATATATATATATATATATATATATATATATATATATATATATATATATATATATATTATATATATATATATATATATATATAATTATTATTATTATTATTTGAAAATAAATCAACAATATTATTTATTGAAAAATAATTTTAATTTTCAGGTATAAAATTATTTACAACATTCTTGTAATAGGGTCTAAGCATATAAAAATACCGTAAACAAGAATAAACAAATTATTAACTATGGCTAGTAAATTATTAAATTCTGTCAATTTAACATTTTTAGTAGAAAATATTTTGATCAGATTAAAGACAGAAGCGATTTTCAAATATGGACAGAAGAATCTGCCTTTCTCTTGTCAAAACGTGTATGAGAAAAATTGGAATGTAAAAACAAGGATAGATGAATATACTATTTTTTTTTAAAAAAAAGATGATTAATAATATTAATAACAATTTTATAATTACTGAAGTAATAAAAAAGTTAATTTTTTATCAATAAAATAATGATTAACAAAATAAATAAATGAATAAAAAACTATTTGTCATCTTTTGCATGAGTATAAACCTTTAAACATTTATTTCAGTGAAAAGTTTTATTTTATTATTTACTTAATTTCACATTTTTTTAATGATTTGAAAATAAATTTTTTCATCTCAATTAAAATATATTTCATTCCTATTATTAAAAAAGATAATATGTCAGTTGCTTTCTTTAATAAGCGATTTTAAATATTATTCTATTTATTTACTTCTGTAATCTAAAAGTACTTTAAATTCGTTCTCCATTGCATCCAATGTTTTGATATCATTTGTTCCATCAAGCAATTCCTCCGTACTTTTTGACATCATTGATCACGCCTACTTGTGAAATTCCTTTCTCCTTGGCAAACCCGAAGAGAGGATTTCATGGGATTGCAAAATGTGAATAAACGGTCTGCCATTCGAAATACTACATGTAGAATATATACTAACTACGAAAAAGTGTACAATACATCAACATATAAAAAAGAACTAAATCATAATATGATTAAATATATCTTTGATTGAAATCTGAATATAATTTTGATTAAAATTTGAATATACATATTTTTGATTAGAAATTAATGTTGAGGATACTTCTGTAAACAGATCTGCTCCGATTCTACGCCAAATACCTTGCTTAATATGATGCTAAGATTGCTTAAAAATGACGTCAAGAAAGAGGAGGGGTTGACGTTGTATTAATTAGAACTAGGCGGGTTTAAAGACATATTGGGAGAGAATTTCTTGTAACATAATCGAGTGCTCTTTTCGCTTTCTTTCGCGGAGATTTCTTTTGTTCTACATTTTTCTTTTAATTGTTGAATTTTAGATCTTAGTTAAAATTTTGATTCTAATTTCATCATTTTACTTAGTTATTTTTATTAAATAGCAAGTAATTTGAACCAACAAGAAAGCTTTTCAGTTTTGATAATAAGTATTTCTGTTATGTTATACCACTTGTATGTAGACTTTGTTATCTAAATTAATGACTGTAAATTTTGACAAATAAAAGCTATTAAAAAATGAATGTATTTTTTTACTCCAACTCTAGGAAGTGTTGGCTCTCTTAGGTTTATTGTACATAGTTGTCGGCAGTAAATACGCCAAAAGTTCATCTTGGCGAAGCACGTTGCGGCTGATCCTCGGCGCCACATTTCACGGCAAGAATTGTACCGCAAAAATGCTTCTTTCAAGTAAGTCTTTCATGGATATGAAAAATTGGGATTGCATTGAAGGTTGTTTACAGGAAGATTGTGTATTGGTGTATAATGATGCAAGCATAAAATTATTGTACACGAATGTAAGTTGTTTTGAAGTTTCTTATTTTTTACAACTATTGAATGAAGTTTTCTCGAATTCATGTAACTTTACCACTTAGAATTTTAAAGTTTACTCCTATTTTAATTTAAAAATATAAATGTATGATTTCGTATGTATTTCGATCCACTTATAACCCATTTTAAATTTAAATTGTCATTATGGTTAATATCTCTTGCATTAATATTTAATTGTTTGTGGTACATTTGATATGTATAATCTAGCATTTGAATTCCAAAGAATTATAAATGAGGGTTTATTAAAATGTTAAATTTATAAGTAACTTGATAATTGTCCATTGCATTTTACTGACACTTACATATTCTATTTCTGTTATAGTACAGAAAGGTACTTTAATGTGAAAAAGTTTTTGAAATAAAATTGATGATTACTCATATGTTGATTATGTTGAAAAAAAATTAAAAGTAATTTTACTAGTATAATTTGTAATGATTACTTACTTACCTAGCTCTGAAATGTTGTAAAATAAAATTATTGAAAATAAGTAAGCTTTATGTTTCCTTATCAAAACTAAAATTTACTAAAAATTCTACTCTTAAAAGTACATTTCTTTTCATATGTGAATTGAAATGTGCTTAAGAGAATTGAAATGCTCTTAAGAGTGGAGCTAGATTTAGCGAGAATATATATAAACAAATCTTAATATCTTCTGTAATTACTTAGTTATCTTTATGTTCATTAATTTTTTATCTAGATAATCAAATGTTTTGTGGTAGTTTTGTATTTATTTTCTGTGTATGCACTAATTAATATTTACATTTTTCTCATAGTTTTTTTCACTACTTTTGTATGTCATATTTTTTATGGTTATTTTTATTCATAAAACCTTTGAAGTTATTTCTAATTACATAATTAAAACTAAATGGGTTGTATGAAAATTTATTCTATTATATCAATGCAAGTATATTAAAATTTTTAAATACATCTAAAGTATATCCATTTAAAGTATATGATACACTGATAAAGGAAACCTAGTAAATGTGCAAAATTGTTTCTTAAATTTATGTGTAATGAAGTAATAAAATGATAGTAAATTAATGAATACATCTGTTCAGGAACTAAAATAATATCCTGTTCTATTTCATCTGTACAAGTGATGAAATAGATCTCTCACGGCTAAATTCATGTTATTTTATGATTCTTCAAGTATTTTCAGTATGGTTACAGTATATAGTTTTTTAAATTTATTAATATACATATAATTTTGTGCATTTTAAATAGAAATATTATACTTATTCACTGGAAAATTGAAGGCAATAAGAATAATTTTAAGAAGCTGCTGCATTACTTATAACTTGGTTTATTGTACTATTAAATTAACTTTTCTTTATATCTTAGTCGTATTTTAGCATGTTTCTTTGGTAAAAATGTATTTAAGGGTGCCCCTTGGCAAGATTGGTGATTTTACTTAAACATTAAAAAATAACGATTAAATCTAAACCAATCAGAAACATGAATGGATTCCAAAATAACGTTTAGGGTTACCATAAATAGAACAACATCTCCCAGTTTGGCGATAAACTTGGTGAGAATTCAAGGGGCACCCTCAAGTATAGTCTAACAGTTTCTTTTTTTCTCACTTTTCCCCTCTATAATGATTGCTATATTTTATGGCAATAGAGTTAAATTTTTCAATGAAACTAATACTTAATAAATAATATTTTGGCTTTCCATAGATTACTTCAATGAATTTTTTATAATAATTGAACTATATACATTTAAAGAAAATTTCAACTTGAAAATTAATAATTTTCAACATTTATTTTATAATCCTATTTATTGTAGGGCTTCTTTGGAAAAGGAACTCTGTCAAAATATGCACCAAAAGTTTGTTTAGAAGATGAAACTGAAAAGAAAAAGTACTTCCACTTTTTTTGCTCTATTATTTGTATTTAAATTTTAAATGTGATTATTATTTATCATATATATATTTTTTATGTTTCTTTGAATTAATAATAATTTTATAAAAGATAAAAAGTAGAAAAGAAATTTCTCATTAAAAATATTTAGAAATCATATCTATTATACATAAAATTATTCAAATGTTAAATGAAATTAATATCAGTAAAGAACAGAAACATTTTTCATTTCTGTAATGCTTAATAACTATCTTAATTTTTTTTTCGCTTTGTTGAATTCTGTCAGGTTTTTTGCTGTTCTTTAATTTCACCTTGTAACAAAGGAAATATCAGATTAAAACAAAACTATTTGCATAGATAGCTTTTTAATTTTTTAATGAAAAATTATAGATTTCTCAGAAATGAAATTTGTTCTTGTTGACTGTCAGGCTGGCATTCATACAGTGGCAAATTGTACTCTCCTACCTACATCTATGGAATTTAAATGTAAGACCATCATTAACACTTTACTGTCTGCGGGAAAGGAAATTACTTTACAATGGATCCCTAGCCATTGCGGTTTGTTTGTTAATGAAAAGCAGACTATCTCGCGAAAGAGGCTTCTTTTATAAACCCTCCAGATGCTTCTACTGGCCTGAGAAATGTCAAACTCCTTCTAAAACGGGTCATGAACCACCAGCGAAAAATTTATTACAAAGAGAAAGCAATTGATGGCTCTTGGAGGACCCTGCTGACCTTATGTATCCCCAAAAATCTACCTAGATCTATAGGGTCTCCTACTTTAGGTTACTTACTGGGCATGATTTTCGCCAGAAACATCTATATCACATAGGGCTTGTGGATTCACCTAACATTTTATGTAGGAAACATGTTGACATGGATGGCGAGCATCTTTGGGAATGTTCTGCCCTCCAGGAAGCCCGCTCTTCTTGACATTTCAAGATGCTCTCCACTCCTGGAGATATTTCTTTTCTTTATTGGACTGCAAGACTTATTATGCTCGAAAGAGCCAATATAAGGACATAATTTAAAAAAAAAAAAGTTTCTAAATGATTTTCTTGTTTTGTACACACTATTTTGACTTATTGCAAATGTGAAATATATCAAAAATCAATTTATTTATGACTGTTTTAATATGTGACTTATATATTGCAAACAAAACTTGTTATGATTTTTATTCATTTATTTGATATTTTTACATATCGTAAAGTATGAAACAAATATTTTACATAATAGTTATTTTAAAAGTTTTATCATTGACACTCAATGCAAAACAGACTTGATAATTTGGAGCAATATTTATAGTATTTGATTCAGAATCAGTTGGTCCTTTATTATCATGGAATTGTAATTATATTTTATTTCTTAACTGGAAAATAATTAATATAACTGAAACAAGTTTCAAAGATATTTGAACTTGTCATCTAGAGTATTCTCTTCACATTTTTTCCTTCAACCAAAATATAATCGAAAAGAGAGGGGGACATCAAAGATATTGAACTTAAAATCAATTAATGTTTCGAAAGTAAAATGAAAAAAAAAAGAAAAAAAACATAGATTAAAATATTATTTTTATTTTCACATATTCATTTTTTTTGTGTGTATATTCATTGCTTAATTTTTATTTTTATGTACTTATTGTATTTGTGTATAAATATTTATCATGTTTATATCAAAATACAGTAAGTAGATATTTATTTTTTATTCATCTGTGACTTTTTTACCCATTGACAGTTTTTCCAAAATAAATATTTGGAATCAAATATATGGTATAAAATTATCTTCCTTTCTTTGTTTTTAGTATGTATTTTTATTACAATTCCTATATTTTTCATTAACTCTTTCTTTACAGTGATTTAAAAAGATTTCTTCTAATGCAATTCAGTTTTAATAATGTCTATATCATCATAGTCATATATCATCAATATATGACTGTTTAAATTAAACTGTTTAAAAATAAACAAAATGCACTTCCTTTTTCTTTATAAATTTAAAATTAAATACATTTCCTTAGTATTTCTGGAAATTTTTCATGTATTGATATGCTTTGAATATTATAAATTTTTTGTCATACACACCACAAATTTTAAAATTAAGTGTGTACATATTTTTGCTTGTTACCATAAAAGTAATTTCAATAAATATCTTTAAATCATCTCTTTATTTAATACAAGTATCAGAAGTTTTAATATATTGGGTTGACAACTAAGTAATTGTGGATTTCACTCATAGATGGCTTCAGTTAAATTTTTAGGTTTGCAGACGTAGTTCAAATGTAAAACACATTTTATTATTTGATAGTTGGCAATTCAGCTGTCAATCAGTAAAAGATTTTTGATCAATTGCAGGGTTTTCGTTTGGCGTTTGTTGAAAAATGCGAAATCAAAAAATTTTTTTCATCATATTTTGCTTTTTTATTTCTGCAAAGGAAAAAATGCATCACAAGCTCATAAAAAGCTATGTTGTGCTATTTATGGTGGCAAAGCCTTAAAAGAGCGGCAATGTCAAAATTGGTTTGCCAAATTTCGTTCTGGTGATTTTTCACTCAAAGATGAAAAACACTCTGGTCATCCAGTTGAAGTTGATGACTACCTAATCAAAGCAATAATCAATTCAGATCCTTACAGTACAACACGTAAGATTGCAGAGAAGCTTCATGTATCACATACATGCATTGAAAGTCACTTAAAACAGCTTGGCTATATTAAAAAACTTGGTACATTGGGTTCCTCACGAACTGAAATAAACACATGTATCACATACATGCATTGAAAGTCACTTAAAACAGCTTGGCTATATTAAAAAACTTGGTACATTGGGTTCCTCACGAACTGAAATAAACACATTTAACACAATGCATTAACAGTTGCAATTTGCTAAAGAAACGTAATGAAAGTGATCCATTTTTAAAATGACTGATATCCTTTATCAGTCATTTATATAATATTTAGAGGGCGATAAAAAATGGGTTGTTTATATTTTATATTATTTAGAGGGCGATAAAAAATGGGTTGTTTACAACAATATTAAGCAGAAAAGATCGTGGAGTATGCCAAGTGAACCAACTCAAACAACATCAAAAGAAAGTTTTGTTATCAGTTTGGTGGGATTACAAAGGAATTGTCCTCTTTTAACTCTTATCACCCAACTGAACGATCAATTCTGATGTCTACACTGAACAATTAACGGAATTAAACTATGCAGTTGAAGAAAAGCGGCATGAATTGGCAAATTGAAAAGGTGTTGTATTCCATCATGACAATGCAAGGCCAAACACATCTTTGGTCACCCGGCAAAAATTATTGGAGCTTGGTTGGGATGTTTGACCACATCCAACATATTATCCTGACTTTGCACCATTTGATTACTTTTTGTTTCGATCTTTACAAAACTCCTTAAATAGTAAAAATTTCAATAATGATGATAATGTCAAATTGTACCTGATTCAGTTTTTTGCTAATAAAAGCCAGAAGTTTTATAAACATGGGATTATGATGCTCCAGAAAGAGGGCAAACAGTTATTGATCAAAATGGGCAATACATTACAGAATAAAGTTATTTTGTTACATAAAAAAATTGTCTGCAAAAAAAAAAAAATCTGCAATTACTTAGTTGCCAACCCAATATGTTTTGCAGTTTTTTTATTATTTTTTCAAAAAATTTATAAGTGCTAAACAAGAATAAATTTGCTTATGGAAGAAAATAATTTTTCTGTTGTTTATATACTGTTTTCAGCTTTGAAAAATTGTGTTTACAGGAGAAAATATTACTGTCTATGCTACTTATATAAAATGATATGATCTTAACTGTTTGAGGGAAATCTAATTACATAAACGGTAATTTTAAAATTATCTAAGGATATTTATCAAATATTTATAGCAATATAATTAATATATTAACTATATTTTTTCTACTTATATATCACATATTACTTATATATCACTTTTTACTAATGTGATATATAAGTAATATCACAGTAAAATGTGATATTACTTATATATCACATTTTACTGTTGTAGCAGTGCCAAGTTATAACTGTTGTGATGTACCTAAATGCTTTTAGTCCAAAATAAAAATGAATGCTTTTATCATGATTACAATTTGCTTTAAGAAAAATAAAATTGAATTTTTTTATTTTAATTTATGTTTTTATTAATTTTATAAGATTCATGTATATATTAGTTTTTGACAATACTGCTTTTTTTTTCTGTTCAGAATTTTTTTAAAGGTAACTTCTGTAGACAATTTATGCTTAAATGTTTTTATCTTAACTTAATTTTTATATACAAAAATTTTATTGCAGATTTTGTCACATTATCTCTGTCAAATAAATTTGATTGACATTAGTTTATGTATATATTGCAAATGTGTAAAATTGATTCTTTGTGAATTGCTTTATAAATCTTCCTAATTCTTAATCTTGTGCAAATTTGACTTACTTAAATTATTATAAGCATCTGATAAAATCCTACTCATTGCAATTTTTAGTTTTCCACTAATTTCTGATATTATGTAGCTTTGAGATTCTTGATATTTCCTTCTTTTTCCCTGTAATAATTTGACATGTGTTATATAATTTATTAAAATATTTATTAGTGCATAAAATATGAAACTCGTTGATGCTAAATATCACAAATAATAATTTTTTATCATTATTTATTGACAAATTGCACTAACATTTTAGAAAATATTTTAAGTATTGTTGTCAGGCAGGGGGTGAAAATGTGGCAATAGCACTAAATTAATAACATTGGTTCTTAGAGTACTATATTTTAATTTTATGTTAAACATTGAATCTGACAAAAAAAAGAAAAAAAACACTTCATATGTTATATTGTTACTATGAAGAGATTAACAACTAGGGAATAAAAAAATTACTATGATTAATGTTGCATTTGTAATTATAAATCAATCAGAAAAAGAATCATTCAAAATATTACTACATGTTATTTAAATATATTAGTGTAACTTATTGTGCATAAAAAACATATTCATACAAAAACTTATGAATATGACAAAAATATTTTGTGCATAAAGCAAAAACATACTCTTGTTTATATAGTATAGATATATAATATCCAGTTTTAATTTAAAAATAATTTACATAAAAGAAAATAATTAAAATTCTGTAATTTTGCTAAAAAATTTCCAATATTTTACTTAATTTTGAATTTATTTATTACTGAAATTAAAAGATTCTTTTTACATTTAAAACTAAACAATTAACTGTATCCTAAAATGTACATAAATTTTAAGTAGTTTTGAAAACTACAGACTCTACCTGTATAGCTTAAAATTTTTTTTATAAAATTGTAATTAATTTTTGCACTGATTAAAAATTGTCATGAAAGAATCTTTTGTTATAAGCTAGTAGGTTGGCTCATTTGGAAAATGCACCAATAGGTAGAATTCATTCATTTATTTAACTAGCCTTCATTTTGCATTGGTTTTTATATGCTACTTCACAATAAGTTCATTATTTTCTCTCATACATATTTAATCTTAGCTGAAAATCATTAACATATAGATAGATTTTTTTAATTGGTTAATCTATATCAAAAAAGGAAAATTTATTTTTGATACATCTGAAACTTTTTCATGCCATGCAGGTTAATAAAATTTGCACTGTTATATTGGCTGTGACTGCTGCTATATTCTAATTATTTATCATCATTAATTATTTTGTTGTAGGTACTACCTGCAATTTTTCCCCTTTTGAGGAAATTACAAAGTTTTCTGTTATTTCACAAGATAAAAGTTTATTTCTTTGAAGTTTTTCTGCACATTCATAAATATTATCCTATTATTTATAATACATTAATTTTAGTAAAAAGGTTTTAACATAAAAATTGTTTAAGCTGCAGACTTTTAATATAGAAGTGTAGATTGAGAATTTAATTAACAAAATCTGAGTTAGGATTTCTTTTATCACTTTCCATTAAGACTTAAGTAAAATTTGTTAGACTTGGAATCATTTAAATTTGAATTTTACTCTGTTTTCATAAAATATTTTCCTTTTTATATTTTAATATATTTAAATCGTAAAGAATTGTGGATTTAGACTTGCATTAACATTTTATTAGTTTTCAAAGGCACAAGTTCTTTAATACCCAAACTTCTTACTTTGTAACAATAATTAATATGTTTAGTTTATTTGCTTTTATAATAATTTAATGAGCTTCATTGCTATGCAATTAAACTTGCCTCAAATTTTTTAAAATAAAGTTAGTTACATTTTTGCAATATTGCAATATGTTATTAGTTTTGCAGCTTTAAGCTCTTAACATATTAATCTACTACTATCATTCTTTCTTATTGATGTCTTAATTGTATCAGTTAATGAAGGTACTAGTAATAGTGTTTCCAACACTAACAGAATTAAATTTTTATAAAAAATATATAGATGTTATAAATTTCTTGTCATGATGTCTGATCCCATTAAAATTAACCTTGAAAGAAATACAAGGTGCTTTACCTTATTATGTTACAAACAATTTTATATTTTTTCAGAGGCTTGAAAAAATGAACTTTAAAATTTGCTTAAATTTTTTTAATGTTTTTATGAGGCATGAGAATGTTGTATATTAAAGTAAAGCTTAAAAAAGTTTTTAAATTATGGTTTAAACTATTCTCTATGCTTTCTCTAACTAAAAATTCCCAGAGTTAAAACTGTTTATGAGTACCGAAAATTAGTAATTTTTGTAATTTCTGGGAAATCATAAAAACCTAGTGAATTGACACTAGTCTTTTTTAATTAGACATTGTAAATAGGACTATCAATTTTCACACAAAAATATCAAAATTTATAATTCTATTTATAGTGTTATGGAGAAGGATTCTTGAATGTTTTATTAAAATTTGTAGTGATTAGTTTGAAAATCAAATAATTTTCATAGGCATTATGTGGGAAAAGTCAAATAAGTAAAAATTGCTTAAGGATGACGTGAAAATTCCTTCCCTTTTGTAAATTCAGTTTAAGATTTATTATATCAGTGACTCTTAAATTTATTATTGAGAATAAATCAAGTATTAATTATATATCATAATAAGTATATATATTTCAAATAATAACTTTAAAACAATGTATTTTTTTATATTTATCACTCACAAATGTATATTCTTTTAGAGTTTGCTTGTTAAACTCTGAAAACTTAAAAATAGGATAGTATGTTTTGAAAGTTTCATCATAACTTCTTTTATTTAAAAATAATCAAACTTATATTTCTTTTAGTGATCAACCAGGACCTTCTGTCACAAAACCAAGAGTTGAAGTTATTGAAATTGATGAAGAAAGTGATGATAGTGAAGAGGGACTGGGGGATTCAAAAGCTAAAACTAAGGATGTTGAGGAAATTGTTCTCTCAGATTCAAGTATGTCTGACACAGACTTTTTTCCTTTACAAAAAATAAATGTTCCAGAAGAGTTAATGGAGAAAGAAAATTTACAGTTGTCATTTGAAGAAGTAAAAATCTCTTTTATAAATTAATTTGTAATTGTCAAAGTTATTGCAATACTTTATATTATTTTATAATTATGCTTTTTATTTTTCCAATGAAAATATCAAACTAAAATTTTTGTTCAGTGAGATAGAAAATGAGGAATTCTTGATTTTATATCCTTTTTTATTTTTCAGGCTTATTTCTTAAGTTATGGGCTTGGATGTCTTGTTGTAAAAGACAAAAAAAATCAGGTATATTAGTAAATTAAAAATTATTTATTACAGTGTTGAATTAGCTTTTTACATTATTATTACACATTATTTAAAAATTGTTAATATGTACATGATTGCTCTCCAAATTATTTAATATGCTTGATTAAAATGTGAAATTATTTATGTTTGAGTTTTATATGCATACCTCAATAATATGCAATATTATCTTACTATGAATTATAATAAAAAATCTTTTGTTCCAGAGCATTCAAATGCAATAAATTTATCATAGAAATAACATACTGTAATCAGACTGACCAATAACTGATATTAATTCAATTTTTGTTTTCTTATCTCTCAAATTGTATAATAGCAGACTTTTTTCAAATTCAATTCATAATATAAATATTTTAAAACTATTAAATGTAATATCCAACTTTAAAATTTTCAAAATAATTTCAAAGTTTTAATTATAATTTCAAAGAGATTTTTGTAATAAAAATATTGATAGGCATGATGTTAGCATTAAAATATCTGAAAAACTGAATCTGCCTGAAATATGTATGATTTATTATTTTGGTACAGTATTTTAAAGTAAACAGCTCTGTGTAAATGTGTTATATTTTCTTTTATGTGCAGTATATATCCCTGGAAAGATTGTGGAATATATTCTGTGAATCAACTCCAGATGGAATTTTTCCTGCCATGTATGCTGCCTATCATCATTTTAGAAGTAAAGGATGGGTAGTGAAAGATGGAATGAAATATGGAGTTGATTATCGTATGTAATGTCTCATTCAATTTTAATCGTAATTTTTTTAGAAAGTTAATGAATCATTTTATTGTTAAATTTGGAAGTGAATGTTTTTTAATCCTCAATTTTGAATTTAGTTTATATCTTTCATTTTATTCATTTATATCTTATAAATATGTTCCCTAGTTTATATTTATTATATTATAATTTTTTCTAATGTTTTCGTAATTGAATTTACAATCTAGATAGGCTGTAGCTTGACCTACACTCTTATTGGAGATGACTCAGCATGGAGTCTTCTTTTGCCAGTTTCTTATCTGCAACCATGTTTTTTAATTTTTTTGACTATCTTCTTTTTGATCTTTCTGTAGGCCTTTTGTACATTGTTATGCATTGTTAAAACCCCTTGCCATTCTACTATCAATTTTGTCTCATAATGTAACCAATCCAAAAATATTGAATCTTAATCATTTTTATAATGTCTTTATTTTTAAGGTGTGTCTGTATTTCCATTTTATTTGTTCTTCTCCATACATTTCTATTTTATTAATTTAATCTATATATAAATATTGTAAGCTAAAATATTTTTAAATTATCTTTTTGTATCAAAGTCCAAATTTCAGCCACATGTAAACATAAACTGAATAATTATCTCTTATATCTTTAATGATTGTTTTAGAAATTATTTTTTTTTAAAAACCTTTTAAGCATATGTGTTATTTTTTTAGATTTTTGCAATTAATTTCTTCTAAATTTTTTTATATCAATATCTTCAATATGAAAAGAGAAAAAAAGCAAAATAATAATAATTAAGTGTAAAAAAATTCACAAGTTACTTAAATGAGATTTGTAATTAATATATAATCATTAATTATTAATCAAAAGAAAATTTTATTAATTCATATAAAATAATTATTTAAAATTATTAATTGACATTAGATATAATCAAATCATGGACTAAAAGATATAAATAAACATGATCTTGTTATAAAAAATTTTTTGTACTGTTAGAACATTTTGTTAGTTATTGCTAATTTTAATCAATTTAATATTCATATGCAGTTATTTTATCTTATTTTAAAGAAATTCAAACTTATTGTCATCATTTTTTTACACTTGAGAGTAACTATCATTCAAGGATAGATAAAGTAACTTTTAAATGTTTGTTTGGCTGTTGGTCATCATGACTTTTTTGTCTCGCTCACTTGAATATTTCCCCTTAAAGATAAAAATTTAAATTGCGACTCCAAAATGAAAAGAAATGTCATCATTCATTATCAATGTTCCAAAAGTCATCTACTAATATTTTTTGAACACTAAAAAATAAATAAATAAATAATTTACCTATGCTTTTAAATATATGCTCAACCTTCTGTGTATTTTGGTACTCTATATACAATTATCTCGTACATGATTTGAAGCTAAATTAAATTTTTAATTCAATTTTTGGATTTTCTATTTGCATACTTTTATATATAATTTGATTTTATATCACTTGTTTTTTATGATTGAATATTTGCTGATCCAAAACTGAATTATATTCTAAGTATAGTGAACTTGTAATTCCGTAGAAATTTAATTCCTTGTATGGTCTCTTAATCTTTATAGAATTTATTGGAATCTCTTCATAGAAAAATAATTGTTAATTCCTGTTTTATAAAACCTTTTGAATTAGCTTATTATATTTGCAAATTTTAATCTTATTTCATAGTTCTGATAACGGAATGTTATTTTTTATTTTTAAAATGTCTTCAAGTATCAACTTAAATCCTGAATTTAAATTGTTGAAAAATGGATTATATAAGTGAAATTTTGAAAAAATTAAGAATTTTGTTTTTTATGCTTAATATTTCTAATCTTATTATTGAAACTACCGATTAAATTGTTTTAATGTGAAATCTAAGAAGAGAAAGGTAGTCATAAACTTTTCATTTTAGAGGAATTTAAAAATGTAGCATATAGAATATTTCAGTTCTTATAACAAAATTTTTAAAATTTTGAGTGGCAGTAATTTTAAGTTTCATGTGTTTCAAAAAATGACCTTGAAATCACTAAAGACGAAAAAGTTTCATGTGTTGTTCAAAGATTTATAAACATTTTATAATATTCTAAATAATAAATAAAATTTTGGAATGGGATTGTTTAGAAAAACTTAGAAAAATGTTTCATTATTTTGGTATTTAAATGCAAGTCTACTTGGATTATTTTAACTAAATTCAATGTTGGTATTTTGAATTTAAAAGTTAAAATAAAATTATGATTCATTATCTCTTGTCATTTACAGTGCTAAAATATATTTCAAAATTTATCAGAGCAAAAAAAGAAACTCTGTATTTTATTGTATTTAAAAAGCATGATTAATTGAAATGGAAAGAAAGATAAGCAGTGTAAAACAATCATTGCTAGCGAGCATTTCTAGCCAATAAAGCATTTGTAAAACCTGTATTGTAAATATTTAAATATGCAAAAAAGTGTTTGAATTTCTGAAATGAAAAGATATCTTAATAAATTAAAATTTATATTATCAATTACTAGTAAGAGCAAAATACAAGAATTTTATGTTAAAAGTTTTATTCAACTTTTTTATATATTGTTGATAATTATGATTTATTTTTAAACGCTGATTATATCTATTTAAAAATATTATTGTAATATATGTAAATTGATTCCTAAAAATGACATATATTTAAAAAATTAATTATAATGTATGTTTTAGTTTTATATAAAGATGGTCCAGCTTTTTATCATGCCTCATATTCTGTTGTTGTCAAACCCATTAATTTTCAAAAATCGAAGAATTCTTTAAATGACAAAGAAATGACATGGGGTTCTCTGTTATCTTTAAGTAGGCTGAATACCAATACAGGAAAAGTAAGTAAAATTTTAGGAAAAGATTTTTCTTAATATTGTGTAAAACGTTTTAATATTTTATTTGTGTATAATGAAGAAATACTTTATAATTCTTATTACACATTATAATTCTTATTACACAAATTTTGTGTATAATGAAGAAATGTATAGTATTTTAAATTACTTATTTATTTTATTTTATTTTTTTATAATATTTAGAAATTATCTGTTAGCATGTTTTAAATGATCTTAAATTATATTGAAAAATAATTAATTTGTTTAATCAATTTAAATTTTTTTGTGATATATTCTAGAACAATTTATATTTCTGGACATTAAATTAGTTAATAACCTTTTAGATAACTTAAAATTGTAAAATGTAATATCGATTTTTAATTGAAATTTAAATATTAGCTCAGTTTTGTGTTAAGCAAAATTTCATTTTAAGGCTATTTAGGAAATAAAATAATCATACATATTTGATCTATTTTTTTAAAATTGAATACATTCTAAATAAATGATTCAAATCTACTGTATTTGATAAGTTTAATACATAAATTTGTAACTGTAACCCTAAAACTCTTAACCTGAAACTTATAAGTAAATTTTAATTTATTCATTTTAGCATATAATTTTTATCATTAGATTTTCAATTACATTTTTAAAAAATGGACGTTTTGCATAAACAATTAGACATAAGACAGGAAAAGTATACTTCTGTTGTAGAGTTTTAATGATCATGTATTTCAAGGTGGTACAGCTTAATTTTAGTTTTTTCATTTCTTGATTTTTTTTTTTTTTTTTTTTTTTTTTAACAAAAAATTTTACTGAACGTAAATGTAACCTAAGATCTAAAGAATTATTTCTATAGATGTCAGGTAGTCATATAAAAAAATCATTGAGCAAGGGAAAAGAAATAATTTTGTTTAATAATTTAAGAGGAGACATGGACCATAAATTAAGATGAAATCTGTATGTGAAATAATTTTATTTCAATTCCTGAAAGCTATTTTAATTATCTATTTTTAAAAGTTCTTCATTCATTTGGAGGCTTATATTCATTAAAATCTATACAGAAAATCCTGATCAAACAAGTTTTGTGTGTTAACTTTTAAAATGTTCTTGAATCTGTCTTTTCAGTAAAACGTAAAAGAAATAAGGATAAGCCTGTATTATCTAAATGGGATAAAAAATGTAAGAATAAAATTTTGGGAGAAAAAATAAGCTAAATTACCTGAAGAAAAATTATTGTCAAAGAATTTTTGTGTAAAAAAAGAAGCTATTTTCTTGTAATCTCATAATGCATGATATGGGACTATGATTTAGACTACAGTTGACCTTAAATATATTGTAAAAATTGGAGAAAGAGGACTGTGTAAAAATTTATTTTATGAAAGCATGTTTTATAAAAATTATAAGTACTAGTCCTAAGTAGAAACTAGCCAAACAAATCATATATGTCTCTAATAAAGGAACAATTTACAAAAGACAAAATTCATACATTGCTTTAGATTTCAAAATCAGTATTAAACATTATATTAATAAAAATCTCATAATTCTTAATTGATACAAATTATGATAACAAATTCTTATATATTGTTTTAATCAAGTATGATTAAAAAAATATATAAGAATTTTTTATAAATATATCAAGAATTATAAAATATAAAATTATATAATTCTTGATATATTTATAAATTATTATATATATTATAAAAATATATATATATTATAAATATATTATATATATATTATATAATTATTATATATATATATATGTATATATATATATATATATATATATATATATGTATATATATATATATGTGTGTGTCATGGAATGATAACTATAAATATTATATATATATTATAATTATTATATATATTATAAATATGATATATTATAAATTATAAAAATATATCAAGATTTTAGAACATTATTCTCAAATTAAGATAAAATGTTTTTATTATTGTATTCTAAGCAGTATTTTTGTGATCTGTCATCTTAGAAAAGTGAATGGCTAAATACTAAAATAATAAACTCTTGATAAGCTTAAGCATGTAGTTAATTATACTATACGTAGCAAAGATGTGGGCATAATATTTTTTATCAAAATAAATCAGTTTCATGAATATATTTTTTTTTTTTGAAAATTCAGCATGTGATATTTTCATGTTTTTAAATTAGATTAAAATATCATATTATATAGTTCCTTTCTAAATATATTTTTTTTATTTTCTTTCTGAAGGTAGGTTCTAAAAGTAGTGCCATTGTTCTTAAAGTAGTGCCATATTTCAATTCAAATAAAGTTTTGAGTTTTCACAATTTTGATAAATGCCTTATAAAAGCATTTATCAAAATTGTGAAAATTCATAGGGATATACTTGGTAGCAAAGTGTCATGGAATGATAACTATGACGACAAACTGACAGTTTTTATTCTACAGCCTTTTGAGATTGTTGGTGGGCTTGGTGAAAGGAAAAAGTAGCCAACATTCAAAGCACTAGTGCCATTATCCTGCCGCACCTTGAAATCTCATTTCAAAATCAGTCTACACGTTATGAAAAATTTGGGAATTGTTCTTAATTATATGACACTGATACATAAATTGATCCAAATTAAAACGATAACATAACTTTCATAGATTTAAAGAATATGTAAAATAGACAAAATAGAGGCATCTTTTGACAAAATTCTCATTTAGTAAGGTTAACTTTACAACACGAATTTTACTATCAGCATCAAAACAAATTTGTGTAATTTTTGTAGTTATCTAATATGCAATTGGAAGATTATCTTCTTTTAGTAATATGATAGTGTTTGGCTCAACATTTATATTATCAAGATGCAATTTAGTGTGTGCTTGCAAGTTGTTCAAATAATCTCATTTCTAGGATTTCCTTACACTTTACACAATTTTATTGATTCTCCAGTATTTATCAAGTCTATTATTTTCTATAGAACACACAAAACTGGGTTTATGATGCTACATACAACTCGCCCTATTAAAAAATATCCGTTTATAAGGGCATCACAATTATCAGCTTCTGATGAAAGGGAATATGTGGTCTATAACAGAGGTGTCAAACTCAATTTTGCAGAGGGCCATATATTAAATTTAGAATGTGTAGATGGGCCACATTCAAATAAAAAAAATTCACTCAATTGTTATATATTTTATTTATTTAATTACATAATATATAATATACGGTTAAAAATCGTATCAAAGTTATAAAAGGGGTAAATATTTTGAGCTCAAGGATCCATATACCTGACTTTTCTTGTTTTTGACAATCTCATAGATGTCAGGTGTCATATTTGTTGTAGTTATTTTAAGAATTGATTCGAGATACTCATTCATAAGTCTTGTGCGATGTTTGTTCATATTTATTTTCATGACGGAGAACATCTGCTCACATAAATAGGTGCTACCAAACATGCTCAGAATACGTGCTGCATGCTTTTTTAATTTCGAGTATTTATCCAAATTCTTGAAATATTGTGCATAAAATGTAAGATCATTTATCTCTTTAAATTTTTCTCTCAAAATACTGTCTGATTGAAGATCTATCAACTCCATTTACAAGTGAACTGGTGCCTTTGAAGCTTCAAAATTGAATGGATTGTTGAAAATTGGGAATTCCATTCATTTTGTAGAAATCTTCAAAATGATTGCTGAATTCCTTGATCGAATTTTGCAGAAGTTAAAAATATTGCTCCGATTTTTCTTGGTTCACTGTGTCAAATAATTTTAAATCAGAGAAATGATCCAAAGTGTGATTTTTTTTATTTTTTTTTTTTATCTGATTTTCCCACAACCTCAATTTTGTTTCAAAGGCTTGAATAGATGAATACTTTTGAGTGGCAATCAGATTTTTACACTCTAACTATACATTCAGATCAGCCAAGTGTTTATTCATATCTACCAAAATGGCACAATCAACCCACCAGCCATTGTCATAATCAATTAGGTTGCTTTTTTCTAAATGAAAGATTTAATAGTAACATAATGCAAAAAATCTTTCTAAAACTACTCCTCGACTGAGCCAATGAACTTTGGTGAAATAAGGGACATCATAATTTAACTGTGATTTTTTATGAAACTTTTAATTTCATCATTTGTTATGTTTATGTATCTAATGCCTTATAAAAGCATTTATCAAATAATTACTTGTTTATTTAGAACTTTAAACAAAGTTATGATGGAAATACTGTTACCTTTAATATGTTTTACTGTTAATTGTATGAAATCATGCTAATTTGACAGCCGAATGACTAGTGCTTGAATTTTGGTTCAGTAGTTCACTGGTTCGATTCCCACCTGTGCCTTGATTGTTTTTAGTGTTTTGAAACTTGCTTCGAACTGTTCATTTTGGTTTAATTAAGTCTCATAGGAAAAAAATTTTCAAATAATAAAAATGCAATTTATCGTTGAGTGACAAACTAAACTAAAATAAACCTGTTGAATATGTTAAAACTTCACCAAAAAATTCTCCAAAAAGATTTCAAAGATCTAGACCCATATTCTAAGCAAAAGGTGAAGAAGTTACAGGGTTTTGATAGATAATACCATTAGTTGTT
Organism: Latrodectus elegans; assembly: GCA_030067965.1. Classification (NCBI taxonomy): domain Eukaryota; kingdom Metazoa; phylum Arthropoda; class Arachnida; order Araneae; family Theridiidae; genus Latrodectus; species Latrodectus elegans. Next base: position 47,495,118 of record CM057820.1, on the reverse strand, counting down.
TTAAACATTTTTCTAAAGATTACTTAATTACAAGGTGCATAAAAAATATACATATTTTGTACGATATTAGAAAATGTATGTTACATTCTACAAAGTCCAGTTGCTGGAAATAGAAAACTTAAATTCTAATTTGAAATATTAATGCACTTTCTAACGCAAATGTGATTACTGTTAAAAGTGGCGACTGTTAGCATCAATACATTTCTGAGTACGATTACCACTGTTTCTGTGTGTTCTACAAATGTGTCCTAAGAGATTTCTGTTCACACCACTTTGATCTTATTCTAAGGTGTGTCTAAAAACAGAATTTAGATTTGTACACCTCATCATTTATTGTGCCTTATTAGAAGAAATTCACCAGTGTAAGGTCTGGAGAGCATAAAGGAAACTAGATTGACTCCTTGCATTCTTTTCACTGGCCTTGTAAATTTTGATCCAAGTATGCTTGTACTTTGCATTGATAGTGTGGTGGTGTAACATCCTGTTGGAATTAAAACTTGTCATTACTGTATAAAGTACAAATATTGTTACCTTGTCACTAACTGGGTTAAGTCACTTGAGTGACAATTCTTCTGCAACTTGTTGAAAGATAATATTACTTTCTATCAGAAATTAAACCTAGTAGCACAAGAAGTATAGTTTCTAGGGCAGCTCAAAGTGTGTTTAAATTTTTTTGATGCACCCTAAATAACCAAAGTCAAAAAAGTATTATGTATGTGATTTGCATTTTCATACTTCATATGCATCAACCTTTACTTTGTAAGATACTACAAATCATGATTCCCACTATCTTATAAATAAGGATATCACTCTTTGATAAATAAATTCTTATTCTAAATAAATTTCTTTACATAAGAAAATTAAATATATTTAGTTTTAATAAGTATTAGTTAGATTATAAAAAAAATATCTAATTGTTGTCTTGGTATTTATAGTTTTCAATACATTTTGTAATATTTTTGAAATTATTAATGGGTTGAAAAATTGTTAAGATACAAATATTAATGCTAAATTGAATTTTAAAAATAGTTTTTTACATTTTATGATGAAAGTATAGAATTTTTGAATGTGTCAGAATATATTATTAGTTGTTTAGAGTTTCTCATTCTCTCTACATAATAAAATTAGCTTAAATTATGTAACTCGATTTAAATTTTTATTTTATTATTAAAATATTCATATCAAACAGATTGAATTAAAATGAGAAAAATTCAAGAATATATTTAAGTTTCGAATAAATCTTTAAACTGAAATCTATACATATCTTTTATTTTGAAAATAAATAGGCTTAATTGTGTAAGTAAATTATTATTTCTGCTCAGTCAACTTCTATAGTATCAAATTCAGCTAAATTTTTTCAAATTTTAGGAACTAGTATTTTTTTATGTAACCAAACCAAGTAATTTATCTGAAGATGAAATGCGCAACCCGTCATGTGTGTCATCCTTCGAAATTAAGGTTTGTATTTTTAATGTTTTAATATTTAAACAGAAACTATGATTGATTTTTACAAAATTATTATTTAAATACATATGAAATCAATATAATTTTGCTATTCATATTTATATTTGCAGTATTTAATCTAAATACTTCTAGTTAATTATTAACACCTTTTTTATTGGTATTATTTTTTTCCTCATTATGACTATTTTAGCTGTAAAAAATTGGGTAAAGTTTATTTAAATTGATTTTTAATTATAGGAACAGATTAATATTTTTTTCATAAACCATTTTGTTAATTGAATGGCTGTATTTTTTGATAAAATAAGTCCTGATTAACATTTAATTCAAATAATCTTAATGTTATTTAAATATAAGACCCTCTTTAGGTTAATCAGTTTATTATTAGGTATTAATTAAGGTCAATATTGTTATCTTGAAATGTTATTGATATAATGATAGAATTCGGCATTCTAGGAGAAGTTAAGACATTAATTTATTTTGCATTAAAATAAACAAAAATTATGAGTCAACTCAAAACATTTTTATACATTTAACGTACATTTCTCTGTATATTTGATTCTTTATGGAAAAAATTCAAAGTGCAAATTTGAACAATTTACTGCTAACATATATATAATTACAAGAATACCTACAACATTTTAAAAATTAATCAGTTGCAATTAACCTTGAGTATAGTGTAAAAATTAATTTTTTCAAATTACATAAGTGATCAAAATATTTAGGAATTCAATATAAATGTGGAAGCAGAACAATATTAAAATAATGAAATTTTGAGGTAGTAGAAATATTTTAATGACTATTAAGGTAAAAAAGCAAAGAAATATGATAAATTTAGAATGTAATGTTCATATATTGAATAAGATATTATAAGCTTAATAAAAATTTAAAAATAATTCAAAAACTAATTGTAAAACAAATCAAATTTTTATGGTTCAACCAAAAAATTTTGAAAGAAAGATTAGCTAAAACGTCATCATAGGCTTATCCAAGTTTTGAAAATCAAAATTAGAAAGGAAAAAGTGACTAAAAAGAAAATTTAATAAGTTTTATTACTTTTATTAAGGCAAATTTTTATAATTTAAACTGACTTGGTTGCATATTGAAAATATTTCCATTTTCATATTATAAATGTCAATGCATGTGGTATGTATCATTTGTTTACTAGTTAAAATAGTCACTTGATAGGATTTTAAATGCAACATATATGTATTTTGTATATAAAAATCTATTGAAATTTTCATCTACAGAAATTTAATTTTATAATTTTTCTCAATTATATGAATAAATCATCCATTTAAGTTAAATGGGGAAAGAATTATTGAGTATTTTTATCTTTTCAGGCAATTCTTTTCAACCGCTGGATACCATCAGAAAATAGAACAGAATCTAAATGAATCTTGTAATATTCTGTGTTTACAAAATAAAATATTTAGATATCATTTCTGTGTAATTTTTGACTAAATCCAAAATGATTACTTTATAAACTACTTTTGAAATATTTAAGCTACATGATCTAAATTTAATCTGCGTTTAATCAAAAAAATATATATGAAAGTATGATTAAAATTGATAATTAGGCAACATAATTATTTAACATAATATAAAATCAAAAAGCTGAAATAAAAATTTATTTGTGAAGTTTTACACCCAAAATTTTTTCTATTAAACATATTTTCTAAAATTATACATTTGAATATAGTGTGAAACCTTAAAACTAGCAAAACAAACTATTTAACTGCTTTTAATTTTTTTTAAACTTTATTAAACTTGTAAGTTATTCATAAGCTTCTTATAATTTTAAATAAGTAAGTCTTTATTCAAGTCAAGTTAATAAATTCCTGTAGTAATAATTGCACTTTATCTGAAAAATTAATTTTCCTTCAGCACTTTGGTCTTCAGTTCAAATTTGAGAAGTTTAATTCCCAATTTGAGTGTTAATGTTGCTGTTTGAAATTGCTTTAAATTGTAATTATCTACCCAATTTTCTCTCATAGTAAAAAAGTGATCATAGAGCAATAAGCAAACAAACTAAATGAACAGCAAGTTTAGGTCTTATAATTGCCTTTTAACTTAAATTGTAGGAATTTCTCAATAACACAAAATTCATAATGAATTTAATATTATTGGGACATTTTGTGTGTTAATTTGTGTGAAACTGACTTTGAAACATTTTTAAAAAGCAGCCTTTTTTCTTTTTTTCAGAAGTTCTGTTATTAAAATTATTCAACTGTGTGCTTTTTCTCTCTATATTATCCTTTTAAATAGAAGTTGTTTTGTTTCACCTGCATTCTACCGTGTTCCTATCCCTGAGTTGGGTACTATCAGTTAGAAGTGGAAGCAACTGAATGGGAGTCTTTGTAAGTTAGAAACAAGTATCAAGCATAATTCTCGCCCATAGTTGACCTGCCACCCCAGAAATATCATTTCTCTTGGAGGACATTGCAATGACGACTTATTTAATGTGTCCCAGCTGCTAGTGAACACAAAGGATCTTTGGATCTTAAGATGGGATTCAAACTCGGTATTTATCGACAACGAGAACGATCCCTTAACCAGCCAGGACACAATGCCCCCTTTTTAAATTGAAGTAGACCTCAATTAATTTTCTTTGTGAGCCTGCCTAAAAAGCAGAAATGATTAGTATTGACATTAATTTTAAATTAATGACAAGACTATAAACCCTTGTACTTTTATTTTGCCCAAAACAAAATTTATGGAACAAATAAAATATTTGAATAGTTTTTCTTTGCTTGATATAAATAAGTTTCCAGCTTCACTTTGATTCAGTTATTAATGAATGTAATAATATATCTATGAAGAAATGAATTTCAGAGTTCTAAAAAGATACAAGTACTTTTATTTAATATTTATGTAAGAAATAAATTCCTTTGTAAAGAAATTAAAGTAAAGATTTATGAAACTCATCACATATATTGAAACATTAGTAATTAACTGTGAAAATACTTTTTAATCCGAAAAAATAAGAGCTTAACTACAATTTTATAACCAATAAAATTAAATAAATGTCGGTGGAAAATCAGAAGCAATGAATTATAGCATTTAATTAAAGAAGAAAATATTTTATTTATGAAATCTCATTGCTTAGCATCATTAGGCCATATTGAAAAAGTAGATGAAAATTAGGTTATGGGAATAATAAGCTGCACATCTTGGAACCAAATACTAAGTGGAAGATTCGAAAAATGATGGTTAAATGATAGTGTTCAGTAAACTATTAGCTGGGTGAGAACGAATCTTCTTTTTAAGTTGTTTACATAGTTTTATTATTTTTTTTATCTTAATTACTAATAACTTCAAATCTGTTTTTATGTGAATAAATATCATGTATAATAAAACATATATATGAATGTATAATAAAAAAATTAATATTTTTCTATAATGTGTGTGTGAGAGAGAGCAAGTACATGGATCTACATTCATATTATGATATTTACAAACACAAATGCATAAGGATATGATATATTTTATTAAATAAAAGCAAGAAAAAAATAGCTGAATGAGAATAAAAAAACTATTTTTTAGAAAAATTTTCTTAAAATAAATTTGTCTATATTTATAAATGTGTGAGAGAGGAAGTTGGGGGAAGCGAGACTTTTTGATCAATTTTAATAAACGAGTATTTTAAACCTTCGACTGTATTTGGGAAAATGAAATACATTTGAAAAAGATAATATTTTCACATTATCAATGTATTCTGTGAAAGTACCTATGGATAAATTGTATGGATGTTTGAACTTCTTAGACTTTCTGGTCTAACATAAATTGAAAAGGAATAAAATGATTTCCATAATAAAATCAACTTTTTCCCATGGAAGATAAGAAGTAGAACTTTCATGAAAAAAATAACTGAAATTACATAAAAGAATTAGTTTGAAAAATCGGTGAATTATTGATGGATTTGGGTGCAGATAATTGTTTATCATGTGTTTTACATATTAGAAAAAACTAAGAATTACTGAATGCGTGGCAAGTTTTGAGATAGTTAATAAATATTGTTTTTCACACACACATAGACCAATAATTAAATTAGAAAGCTAGATTACTAAAATCCAGCTGGTATTCGATGCTTCCGCCTGTAAGAAAAGTAAGTTTTTAAATGAATGTCTATAACTATAAGTGAATAAATCTTGTAAGTTAATACCTAGTATTCTAGATTGATTTTAAATACAGTGTCTCACAAAAGTGATGGGACACTTGTCCTTTACAAGAAGAAACTGTAATAAAATAAATTAAAAATACATTTACAAATATTTTGTGGGTGTGTTTCATACTTAAATTTAGTTACAATTATTACAAAACGTATATTTTGCCAAAATATTAGATTTTTTAATTTAATAAAAATATAATTGTTTAGAACGGACAAAAAAATAACTCACATAAGTGATGGGACACCATTAAATGTGTAACAAAAGTTGTCTGAAATAAGCAATAAAAATATTTTTTGGGTGTTTTATTTTTACTCAAAAGCAATTGGCAATAATTTATAAAGTCGTCTGCAGTATTTCTCTCCAGATTGTTTTGGAATTTTTGTGTTTTTTAGCTTTGTGCAGTCATGAATGCTAAACAAAAAGAAACTTCACCTGAAATTAGAAAATTAGTTATTAATTTGCATATTGAAAGTGTAAAATCTATTCGAGAAACAACTGAAACAGTTAACTTGAGTCATTCAACCGTTTTCAATATCATTAAACGATATAAAAAGAATATATGATTCAGAATAAAAGAAGACATCAAAGTTATCCAATGGAATAAAGCGAATTGTCGTTCGAAATATTAAAAAAATTCAATAATGAGTGCTCCTAAAGTTGCTGCTGATTTACAAGCATTATATGGAGTAATTGAAAATCCTGAGACTTAGAAGAGTAATTCGATCTATTGGATATCACGGTAGAGAAGCCAGGAAAAAATTCTTCGTAAGTGAAAAGAATAGAAAACTCAGACTGGCTTTTGCAAAATACAACATATATAAAAATTTGATTGCTGGAATAAATTTATATTTGCGGATGAGAGTAAATTTAATATATTTGGTTCTGCCAGTAGAATGCCTTGTTGTGGAGAAAACCGAGGGAAGAATTTCGTAAATAGAATTTGGTGCCAACAGTATAACATGGTGAAGGAGGAGTTATGGTATGGGAGTGTATGTCATCTGTTGGAGTTGGTAATCTTGTTTTTATTGACAGTAAAATTGATCAGTACAAGTATATTGACATTCTAAAGCAAAATTTGAAATCTTCAGAATGAAAATTGAACCTTCATAACGATTTTAAATTTTACCAGGACAATGACCCCAAGCACATTGCTTTGAACGTTAAACTCTGGCTACCGCCTAACTGTCCTGAAATAATAAAAACACCACCACAATCTACAGACTTAAATCCCATAGAGAATATTTGACAAGAATTGGAATCAAGAATTCGCAAACACACCATTTCTTCAAAACAACAATTAAAATTGATGCTTCAAGAAGAACGGAGTAAAATCACTTCAGAAATCACAAGAAAATTAGTCAAATGCATCCCAAAGAATATTAAATCATGTTATAAAAGTAAAAGTTTTGTATAAATATTTGATGGAAAAGCAAGTGACCCATCACTTATCTGAGCTTTTTTTTTTTGTTCCTTTCTAAACAATTATATTTTTATTTAATTAATATTTTAACAAAATTTATATTATGTAATAATTGTAACTAAATTTAAGTATGAAACACTCACAAAAGTTTGTTCATGTATTTTTACTTTATTTCATTACAGTTGCCTTTTGTAAAGCATAAGTGTCTCATTACTTTTGTGAGACTCTGTATATCCTATTAATATTAATGATGATACTGAAAAACGCTTTTTTTTGATGTTCTGCATTTAATCACACAGATTTTCTTAGATTTTCCCGCATGTAATGAAGAAAAGATAATTTATAAGCATTGTATCGGGTCGATTTTGGAATTTATACAAGCCCTTTTCTACTTAGTGCTTCTAAAATACATTTATTAAAAAACTGCAAGCCTAGATATTATTGTATATCACACAAACTGAAGTGTTTCTTCTATGTTGGTTCTCATACGGTCGAGTGTGTATTTAATAAAAATGGAAAAGAGGGATTTACAAAGCATGCTAAATTAATTGTAATGAATAGATGTTTTAATTTGCATAATTTTGAAAGCAATGGGTATAGTGTAAATGTTGATAAATATTCAGGAGAGAGATACTTCTGTTTTAAAAGTAATTTTGAAAAAGTGATTAAAATATAAAATTTCATTAAGATACATTAAAATATTAAATTAATTCTTATAACAAAAATCTAGAGCAGTACTCTTGAAATTTTTTAGTATAATTTTAGAATTTATTACTTGTTATATGCACTGGGCTTCAAAAGTTAAAAATATGAAGACTCCAGGTTTTCGTAATTATGCGTCTTACTTTTGTTAGTCGATTCGTTGACAGTAGCCAATGAGTTTTCGCAAAGTCTGAGAGACATCGTTTGACCGATTTGTTAAAGTGCAAACGTTAACAAATCGGGTGTCGCAATGTGGAACACCGACTCTGAAAACAATATCAAACCGAAACTTCAATGTCTCGAAGTTTTGTTTTAGATTACCTTCAATGCCTGCATGAGACCACTTTATAGCTCTTTCGGCCCGAAGGAGAAGACACTTAATATGACACAAATTTTTGCAGATTACTCTATAGAATCAATAAGAAAAATATCCACTAATATGGTGAAGATTTCTTCACCATACTGGTTGGTTTCTCTGTGTAAAAAGACCAGTTGCGTCTGTCCCCTCAACAAGCGAAAGAGAAGGCTGTTCTTATCTTAGGCAGGAGAATATGCTCCCTGGACCAGACAGCGATGGGCTTTTGTTACTTTTTACAGATTCCAGATTCACAAAGAAGAGCGATTCAAGACGTGTACTGATCCGGAGAGAACAAATCACCAGATACCATATGTTAATGTTAATCCAACATTGTGGAAATACGAAGTTACCACGGAATAATGGTTTGGACAAGGTTCTCAATCAGGTGACTATAGTCACACTGACCTGCCTATATACCAAGAAGGAACTGTGACTGATATGAGATATCGGAATGAGTTCCTTGATTTATGCAGCTGGCAATGATTTCTTTCTAACAGATAATAACGCATATGTCTTGAACAATTTCCAGCAAAATTTAATGCAGCTTATAAAATGTTGAACATTGGCTTACATTACACATTTTGCAAGTAAAAGCAAAAGTATATATTATTCATATTAAAAAGAAAGTGATTTTGTTTAATCTGCAAGTTTTCATTTTTGTGTTCAAATTTGAACATTGCCATTTATTAATAGATAACGATATTAGCAAACAATTTGATTCTTTTAATAACTTGTGATTTTCACTGTCCCAAAAATGTTATAACTGTTGATAGGTCCTGACTTGCCTAATTGAGGACCAAAGCAAATACTTCTTGAGGAAACCTTCTGTTTCACTACAACAAACTTTCTATCCTATTTGGCAAACGGTTCTATTCGAGGGTCAACGTGAAATAAACTTTCTGTTTGATTTGGAGGCTTTTCTGAGGTGGGAGTCCAAAGCAACTACTGAGTATACCTCTGCTTTATAGTCAAACTTTGACTGTTGAAGAGATGAACAAATGTATTTTGGCTTTTTAATCAACATATTGCACTTGCTGTGAGTCTATTCTCATGAACTTTGAGTCTCCGAAATTCAATTCTTTTGAAAGATTATAATGTTTTTAATAAATGAACTCTTATAAAATAGCCAAATATTTGGTACCTGGAAACACTAATAATTTTATTTATCATCTTTAAGCAGAAAGAATTTAACCAAATAATGATAAAATTATGCTAAAACTATTATTAACTGAATCTTTGTAAAATGATGTTATAACTGCTTTTGAATTGTAGGGTCAGTCTTAACTGGGAATTTCCGAAGGGCACTTGCAGTATAGAAAGGGGATTCTTGAAATATTTTACACGCATAAGAAAAAAAAGTAAATCTAGGAAGGATAAAGGAAAAGTTAACTTCTTAAATGAAAGAAAATTAAATAGAAAATAAAATCTTTTAAGCAAAAGGTAACCAATCTTGATTTATACAAGTTATTTTATATAAGCATAAGAATTTAATTTTGGCAGCACTACAAAAACCCGCGTATTGTACAAATAACTGCGAGAACAAAACTTTTCGTTTTCTCAGCTGTTTGGTTGTGGACATAGACATTTTATTATTTGAAATGATTTATTTTTAAACTATTTTTCCTTAATTAATTTTACTTGATGTGATACATCAAATTTTTTGATATTTAAACTGAGACCCAATTTTGTATCTATAAATGAAAAATCTGAATTCATATTTCCCAAATGAAAATATGGCAAACAGCTCTGTTTCTTCTTTTGATACCAAATCTATAAATATTTCATCGATTCCTGCACAGGTAAATGCGAATAATTTAATTGTATACCTTACAGTTATCTTCCAAGTATTCACAATCATTAAACGATTATAACGAATTTAACAATTCTGTTAACATCGGAATAATAACAGATTCCAAGTAATCAAATATTAAAATAAGACACATTGATAGTTTTAGAATCAGAACAATAAGTAAAAATAATTTTTATTCATTTAACAAATTTTTTTAGTTTGTTGAATGACATTCCTTTGTGTTTATTATTTAAAATTTTCGTCAGTTAAGTTGGATCTTGTTATTGAAGATAGCAAATATTACGAACATTTTTCAACATTTTAAAGAGTAGATTATTCAGTTATTTTCAAAATTACTTTTCTTCATTAAGATTAAAACTTTTAATGACGAAAATATTTGCACTGCAAATGTTACCAGTGTTTTAAATATTTTGTATTACATTTTAAGTGTTCAGAAATGTTTCAACAAAAAATTTTCAGTTTGTTTAATGTGATTTAAGACTTATATCTGGACTTGAGATAGAACTTAAATATACTTATAATTCCATCAAATTTCTACTATTTAGCAACTAAATTGCATAGCATTCCCAATTCAAACATTATACATTTTATAATGAAATAAGAAATACATTGAATCTTAGCATTCACTTTAACAATACAAATAAGATATAAAAAGGAGTGGTATATAAGAAAGGGATTTACATTAGGCTAAATACTAAAGGGTATTAATAACAAAAAGTAAAATTCATTTTATTTAATGCGCTTATTTTTAATGAATACAATACGAATACTAATAATCTATATAATTTAAAGTAATGTCTGTTATGTCATATCAGAAATTTACATATAATAACCATATTTGTGATGCATTGAAGAAAATATTTGTCATTGTAATATCCATTTTAGGAATAAAAAATATCAATTAACTTTTGAATGTTTGAGAATACTTGTATTATTTTTACAATATCATGCAAAAAGATTTAAAATTTTTCTGAATTCATGTTAAAGCAAAATAAAAAAAAATATGAAACGCTATTTTTTTATAATAGTGATGATATATTTTTCATTATTACCCTAAAATCTTCACCTTGGTTGTTCAGATAAATTTTAATTATGCAAATGTATGAATTATTTTTATTATATACTTTATATTTCTTAAATTTTTTTTTATTACTGTTCTTTTCTACTGTAAAATATATGTTTCATAAAAATATCTGATTTTGAGCTACTTTTTTTTTAATGTTTCAAATTTGAATATTATAGGAATTTAAATATAATAATTAAAATTATTAGATTTTAAATATAAGTAAACTAGTAGATATATTATTAACTATTACTAGCATTTTGTTTCAGGTATATGAAAATACAAATGTAGCCTGTGCTATATCTTCACCTTTGTATATTATTGTTAGTGTTGATGTCAGGATATTAGTTTTTAAAGAAAAATCTTTTGAATTGCTGTGGGATATCAATATTGGTAAATTTTCATATTTTAGTTCTAAAATGCAAATATTCATTATATTTTTGTTAAACTTGCATCATTTGATACATTTTTATTTTGATTAATATTCCACCTCCATAGTTATTGTAGTTTAATTTGCTTCCTTACAAATTGTTTATCATTTATCACACAAATAAAAATTTACGTAAAAAAAATGGCACAATTGTCAGCATTTTATCTTTTTAAATTTTTGCCTCTTTGTTCTTTCCTGCTACCTGACTCCTATTTCAGAATGATAAAAAATATTGTATATATTTAACAATTAAATGTTATGAAAATAAAGCATATCTTTTTATATCATCAATTGCTAAACAGCTTAATTTATACTTCAAAATTTGTATTGACATTGTCATTTACTTGTGTTCTTGCAAATTTGATTTTTTATATACTATATTTTGTTATTAGTCACCATATATAGTCTCTTTTGAAACAAATGTGTATAATTACATAAGGATGTATTTAACTTTGTTTTTATATATTCATTCAGATTTAATTTTCCTATAGTTTTTTCCCTTAAAAATTCTAATTTTTATAGTTTTACTTGTATTTTTATAACTTATTGCCATTTATTTATTTAAGTATTTATAGCATTTAAAAAAAAGATATAGAAAATTATGTATGCTTAGGGACATTCTTTTTATTGCCAAATAACTTTTACCAAAAAGATTATGACAGTTATGTCAAAATATTTGCATTCTAAATGTGTTTTATAATGTATATGTTATAGATTTGTATAAATATGCCAATTTTTCTTATCCAAGATGTATTTTAATGTTTGGCTTTTTCTTAAATTGTTCACATTCCACCTTCTATTTGGATGTTTGAAATCCATCTTAAATTATGACCCATGGTTTAATTAGCTGTCATGTGTGTAAAGTGATTGTAGAACGACAAACGAGATTATGATTTAATTATTAAAACAAGGATTACAAATATATAGACTTATCTATCACTAGGGTGCAATGAATCCATGTTAGAATTATTTTAACATCACATAAGGATCAATCTAATCACTAAATCTGTTATAAAGCAATTTAATATTCATTGTATAAATTGCCTTCTAGAGTGGTTCTTCATAAATATATTATATTTATATATCACTGTGGAGAAAACCCAGAAAACTGTCAAGCACACCAACAAACGTGCATCCAAAAAGTTTATATTCATGAAAATGAGTATATTTAATATGAATTTGTAATCTTTTTCACATTTATGTTATTCTTAAATCTTTGTGTGATTTTATTATGTTTTTATATTATTAATATTTTTTATAATTGGTTATTGTTTTTAAAGAATTTTTTATTAAAACTGTGGAAAATAAAATAAGGTTTAACAACTTTTTTTTCTTAAAATTATTATTTAAATACAATAAAATATTTAAATCTTATGTTATTAAAACTTATGAAATATTTAATATTTTTTTTTTTTTTTTTTGCTTATTTGAATTAAAATTAGGAATAAATTCTTAGAAGATAAAAGCTTTAATTTTATAAAAGACATGAAACTTATTGCTTTAATTAAATGAATTTTTCAAATTCTTATTATTAGTTAATTTAAAAGTTTTTTGTATAGATAATTGTTATTAAGGAAATGAAGTTAGATAACATTTCAATGTTAGGAAGATTTTTATCTTGGGAAGCATTCATGAGTTTTATTTTTATTATCCTCAGCTTAACTTACACCATGTATGTTGATTTAAATTGCAATGTTTTTTGTATATTAATTAGCTTTTAGAAATGTTCTCTTATTGTACATAAATTATTTAATATTGTAATTAAAAGGTTTTTAATATTTTTAAAATGATACTGTAACTCTATTCTAATTATTAGAAAAAAAGCTGAAAATATTGAATAAAATTAAGGTTTATTAATCTATATAGAATATACTTTCAAAAACCTGAGTTAACAAAGAAAGTGAATTCACTGTGTAAAATATGTTCCTTTTGTTTAAGAAAAATATTTTGTTCTTTGTAAAATGGACTTTTGTATTTAATTAATCTTTTTCTCATATTCTAAAATGTACTGATTGATTATCTATATTTTGATATTATAAAATTAAAATTCTTTTTAGATTTTGATTATTTTTTATTTATTTTTCTTTGGTTAACATTTAAAATATTACTTTTCTTATATATTTTATATAAAATATTACTATCCATTTTCTGTTTTATTCCATAATTCTCCCAATTTTCAATTTTTTATCTATATTTTATATTTTTGAGTTTATTGATTTTTTAAAATACTTATTTAAAATATTACAAATAGCTTTAATCAAAATAAATTAATAATTTTGTAAATATATTTTAGGAATGAAATATAAAATTTTAATTAAATGTTATTCATAATTTTTTGTATTCATAACTATAAATCATGAAAGGAAATTCTTTCAACTAACAATTTTTTCAAATATGTTGTAGGATTTGGAGAGTAAGATTTTGTGAATATTGTGCTACTAATTATTTGCTTTTGCATTGAAATGTAATTTTTTCCTTAAAATAATTATTTCATTTAAATATTTAATATTGGCCTTTCCTATGAATATTATTTATAAGTTTATAAAAGTAAAATTTGCTTTCTGTTACTCTGTTAAGAAACAGTATCAAAAACTCCTTGGAAAATTAACTTTATAATGGTTGCATGACTTAATTAACATAACTTTGAGTTAACAGCACATCAGAAATGAAAACTAAAGCAATATAGCTAATTTAATAATAATCATATTTGTTATGAAAGCTTTTTTATTAAAAACGATACATGTTTTTGTAATTTTACAGGAGTTTTGATTATATTAAATCACTTTTTTAAAATATGCAATTTTAATATATTTTAAATATATTCTACAACAGAAGTTTGTAACTTCAAAAATAAGAATGTCTTTATTTTTGGATCCTTTTATTTGTAAAAAGTATGAAATATAATGAAGTTATGTGAGAACTAAATATTTAATATCAACAAAATTTTTAATATCAAGAGTTTTCAATTTCCAAACAATCATTTTAATAATTATTTTTAAAATTCATTTCAAGTATCAAACATTTTTATGAAATATATTTGATACTTGAATTTTCTAAAGTATAAAATTTTATGTTGTTGCTTATAAGACGTGAATAAGCCTAGCACGCCATGCTGTTGGCACCACCAGAGGATCCACTCCCTCAATTTTGACATTAATCTGAAGGGGGAGGAAGTTTTCTTCAGACCAATGTACTCATGGTAACTGCCTAGAGACCAACCACAGGTTAAACAAGCACGCATATTGCATATACTTAGTGGGTTTTTTGCAGCATTGGAAATTGAATCCAGTCCTTCCAAATGGTAGGTTAATGCCCTAACCACTAGGCTACCACAGCGATAAAATTTTATGTAAATATTCATTATATTTAACTTGTATACCAAGTGCAATATTAAAGGTGTAGTTAAAATTAGTGATTTCAAATTCTATATACACATTAAATGTAAGAAAAATGATATGAAATAATGTATATATAAACAAATGCAATACAATAAAATATATCATTATGTATGCAATTATATATAAAAATGCAATAAATTTTTTGTAACATCTGGAAATTTTGAGAAAGTTAAAAAAATGTTACTCTTTATTATTATTATTATTTTTGTTAACATATATCTAACAACTTTGCTGATAAGTATGATTCTTTCTGTTTTTATATGCACATATAGCATTTTCAAAAAAAAAAAAAAAAAAAAATTCCAAGTACTTATCGAAGAAAATTATTTTTATTCCTGTACGTAGAATCATACTCTTTACTATTTTGACATTAAATCTTTCTTTAAGATTTTGTCCATTTTGGTTTACTGCTTTGAGTCTCTTAATGTCATAAATATACAAGTGTATTTTTTAATTTCATTAATTTTCCACATTTTTATTATTTATATTTTAATCTCAATTTACAATTTTATGGCATAAATTATAATGTGATATTAAGTTCCATCATGAAATTGATAACTGTGGTAGATACTATCACTTCCATGTATAGCTAAAACTTCCTGTGAATTCTTTATATAATTACATTTATAACAAAATAAAAATGTTATAACTAACTGATCATCAATTATTTACGGATTATGCATGCAACTTCTGTATCATGTTTTTATAAAAAAATATTTGTATGAATTTTTAGTATCAAACGTATACAGAAAAAGAAATAAGAGATTTCAATACAAAATGTTTTTAATCTATTTATGAATAATAGTTTTTATTTTGGCTAATTTAAAAAATTTTAATATAAAATTAAATGTCAAATTTTTGTAGCAGGTAAGACTTTGTTACATTCTAATGAGGAAAAAAGTGCATTTAAAAGTTTATTATTGTCTGCAAAACATAATAAACATTTTTCTTTCATAAATTTTTTATTTTATGAATATGGGTAAATTTAATTGATTTGCATTGAATTTTCTCATACATGTATATCTTGATTTACTATAAATATTCTTTTTTATGTTAAGTTAGTTTCTAATTCTGAATTGCATGCTTCTGAATGATTTTATGAATTTATTTATTTTAAACTAAGCTAAATGAATTGTATTAAAATGAATGACAGATTTTAATAAAGCTTCTTTACTGAAGATCTTCATTTTAGAATTTTTTACTACTAATTTCTGAGGTGTAAAATATTGTATGACTACATTATATCATCAAAAAAGAAAAATAATTTACCAAAATTTCATATGAAAGAAAAAGAAATTTCTGTTAAAGTAATATAAAAATTTCATTCATGACTTTTTTAACTAAAATTTTTTTTGAATCAAAGAAAAACAGTTGTATGTTTTATTAAAAAAATTATAATTTTCAAAAACATTTTTAGATTTAAATTAATAATTCTTTCTCTATTATAATCTTTATTAGATAAAAACTTATTTATTATGATTGACATTCTAATTTAAATATAATAAGCACTAAATTTAAACTCTTGAAAGTATTCATGTCTCATTCTAATAATAAGCATAAGCTGTATAATTAGTATCATTTCCTTTTTACAATTTTTTCAATATTAAATTATTTTTTAAAGATTGTTGTATGCAAAATTTAATTCTAAATGCATTTTTCAATGATTTATAAGCGAGAATTAGTATTTAAAAATGTCTTAATATATCACATAAATTTTTTTTAATCGTTCAAAATTATTTTGATTATTAAATAGTAAAAAGTTGATAAAATATTCACCTTTTCAACATTCTTAAAAATTATTTTCTCCTTTGAATTTTTTTGTTGCATCCATTAGGATCATTTTCAATTTGCACTGATACTATATTATTAATTATATTAATTTAAAAGTCTTTAAATTATATATTAAAAATATCGTATATATAAAAATCAATGTTAAAAAAATTAGTTTTGTATTTATAATTTTATAAATTTAAAATATTTCAATTTAGGTAATTTTAATCTTATTACTAATGAAATTAATGTTTTCATATGTTTAGATTTACAACTGTAATATTTATTGTTTAAAAAGCAATTTGTTAATTAAGTAAGTGTTATAAATTTTTTTTATTTATTAAAAATAATACATTAGCTTTATTAGCAGGAAGTTTAATTGTTTTGTTAAACTGAGTTTCTTTTGTAATTTCAGAAAGAAATGCATTTTGTATTAATTATTAAAAAAAATATGTCACTTTTATAAAGTATTTTTTTTTTATTTCATTAGATGCTCCTGCTGTCAGTGTTTCATTATCAGAAGATAGCTCTTTTTTACTTGTTGCAGGAAAATCTAGTACACTGAAAGTTTTTTCAATTCCACTGAAGGAACTTATATGGGCTTGTGTAAGTTAGCATTTTCCTTATGTTTAATCAGATTACTGTATAATTTTTATTGTAAATATATTATTTTTACTGTAAAATTATTTATAAGGATGAGTAGCTAATATAATATACAAAAATTTTAAATTTGAAGCATATTTAGCTAATTTATTTAAGACTTTTTTTTGATTTGTAAATTAAAATTGGCTTGTAACATCTTAGTTTGATAATCTTTTTATATATGTGATACATTAATAAATTTTTTATAGAAAATTACCTACTATTAATTTGGTGTTATAACAGAGCATAAGAGAAGTCTGACTAGTTTTATAAGAACTGAAAATATTTATTTGGTCTTTTGATAGAAATAATTTTGTGTCATCATAAACTTGTCTATTAATGTGTACTTTTTGTTTGAGTTAGTATAGTTAACTTATATATAGAAAAAAAGCAAAGTTACTAGTAACTGAGGTAATATTAAAATTGTATGTTCTAAGAGTGTACAGAACTTGTTATTTGTTAAGACCAGCAATTTCTTGGAAAAAAAAAATTTGCATTTTATAAAAATTTTCAAACTGAACATTAATTTTAAACATTAAATTTCAAACTAAACAAAAATTAAAACTAACTTTTTATTATAAAAAGATAATTATTAAATTTTCTTGCATAAGTTCTAAAAATTTATTAAATATGAAGTTCTAAAATTTAATCATAAGAGGAAATTAAACTAGATTTTCTACTCCAGGTTGATTTTTATGTAATTTCAGTTCTCTCTCAGACCTTCAATTTCTTTTCTCAGATGAATTATTCATCATTCAAATCAGCATTTATTTTAAAATTAAAAGTTTTGAGTAGTAGGAAGAATATTTGTCTTTATTTTAATCATTATGATGTAGATTTGCTATAAAAGATATCAAATAAAATTGGATAAACTAGCTTGATTTCTTCGTAAATGAGTCCCTAATTTGATTTCTTTTAAATTAAAATTGCAAAGGATTGTTATTGGAAAAAGAATAGTAACAAATGAACTTACTCTTTATTTCTTGTTTATTCCCTATGATGATGAAACTTGATGTAATTCCAAGAATTTTCTTTTATATTCCTAAAAGGTTAAAAGTCTGGATCAAAGGAAGTGATCTTTTATTGTATTTATATTTATGTACTTACATTTAATGACAATACAATAGGGTTGTAAGAAAAGGATAAATAAATGCTATTAATCTGCTTTGTTAAATCTGATGTTAATCGAAGTCAATGTTTAAAAGCTTAAGGGAAAAAGAACAATGTGTTGTTTTAAGATTATTCTTTTCTTCCTGTATTAAGTGATTTTATTGAGCAAGTACTAATAAGTTATAATTTGAGTACAAAAAAAAAATATTCATTCAGGAAATGATTAGTATAAATTCATTCGAAAACGAATTTTTATTTCTTATTTTCTTTAACGAAAAAGAGCATTTTTATTTTTGTATTTTTAGTGTTATTTTGAATCGATTTAAATTGAATTTTTTAGTTACTATATTTATCCATTTTATTATGTGAAGTAAAGAATAAATAATTCATTTAAATAGATTAAAAAATTTTGTGTTATTTTTAATTAGTATGTTAAGCAACTCAGGAATAACATTTGCTCTATTTACTGATTGGTTCTTCCCTCACATAACATAAGTTGCAAATAATATTGTGCAAAATATTCTTTAAAAATCAGTGGTGAAGTCCTGTTAACAGATTTCAGTCTTTTGAAAAATTTTTTAGGGTGATATTTCAATTCATAAACTATGTTTTAAGAGGAATTTTCAATTAAGTGTAAAATTTCCTTTCAATAAATGTGTAAAAAAATAATTTAGAGGGACTGTTGTAAATTAGGTTTTATCCTGAGATTCAACTAATCTTCAAAGCTAGTTTCATCATCCTCATCACACAATTTGGGTACTGCTAGGATGAGATTAATATGATGTCACCCTTAAAAATCTAAAAAAAATTCTTCTTTGTAACTGAACCAGTAAACATAAAGCAATCATTGCAGGATTTTTGACTGAAAACACTATTACTTTCTAAAACATTTTTTGCTCATTCAGAGAATTGTTAATAAATTAGCTTTGTTTGGATTAAAGGTATGAAAAATTTATGCAAAATGTATTAATGATTTGTGATGAGCCTAAAAGCATGAGTTAGTCCTGTGAGCAAATAAAATTATAATTTTTTCTTTAAATATTAATGAAACTATGTAAAATGGAAATTAAATAATATGGCTAGAATTTTTGATCATAAGAATAAATTTATTACTGTGTTTAAGTTCTAAAAGAGAAAATTTATCAATCAGAAACATTTATATGCTAAAATAGAAAAAGGAAAATGCATTTAATATTTGCAAAATAATAAACTGTTTATTTGATGTATACCTAATCATGGATAGATTAAAAGAAAAAAAGGTGTATAGAAAAGCTTTTCTATTATGAAGATTCTTCCTTTTTATACTAAATGAGGATTTTGAAATAGGTGGGAATATATCATTCATAAATTACAATGTCTTTTGAAATTTCACTTTTGTATTTTTAATGAAATATTGGGAAAGTTTATGTCTCCAGTACAAAAATATTGTTTCTAATTCAAGCAAGTTTTTAACTTTCAAGCAAACCTAATTTGCTAGACCTTTTGAAAATAGGTTTTTTACAGATGGCGGAAGACTTCTTAAATTGAATGATATATTGACAGTTTACTATAGGTTTTTTTTATCAGGTAAATAAAGAGTTCTAAAATTTACAAATATCATTTATGTAATATTTGTGTTTGTGTAATAAAATTTCAGGACCTATACTGAAAAAAGACTTATTAACCAATATTGGAAAAATAGTATTTTAATATTGTTTGGTCAATAAGAAAATAACCTTCTTCTAAATTAGTACACTAGTGTTTTATCTTTTTTTAATAAATGAGTGAAATTTCTTCAAAGAGACTCCTATTTTTCTGTAATGCATGATGGTTTATTAGATTTCCACACACATAAGCTTTTATTTATTTATATATTTTTTGTATAAAACCTAAGTAGTCCCAGAATTCTTACTGTTACTTTGTTTATTTAATTTAATCTCATGATAGTAAACAGTGGATTTATTTTTTATATTGGATTCAAAATTCAGAAATGAATATACAAACTTATCAGCTTTTATGAATTTAACTCAAAGCTTACCTTTTATGATCTGTAAAGAAAAGACAGGAAATCAATTTGAAAAAAATCAAGCACAACTGAAAGTGAGAGACGAAATGAATGATATTAAATTATATAATAGGAAGAAAACAACCAGAATTAATTTAAATTGCTAGTATCATATCTTTAAAATATTTCAAAGTAGTGTTTCAAAGTTGAAATTTTAAGTCAATGAAAGCTGTTTGGACTATATTTTCAAGACTTCAGGTTGAAGGTCTTTTCTATCAATATTATGAACATTGTTATTGCATATGACAGAATGTTAAATTTAGAAAATTGTGAAAGAGTGTGTGTTAACACAATTTAAGGTTATTTATGATTTCAAAATTCCAAAAGTACAACTAATTCAAAAATTAACTAAATTTATCTGGAAGAGAAAATTAATCAAAATATTACTATGTTTTAAAGAAGATGAAATTTTTTCTCAGTCATAGTTCTTTTATCATCACAATCTTTAATTCTAAACATTAATTTAAATTATTTGTAGGCAGTTTGTAGCAAGGGGGAAGAAAATCAAATTTTGAATTTAAAATATGTAGTTAGTTATGCAAAGGAAAGTAATTTATGTGAAGGAAAATTACAATATATTTTTTAAAATGCTAATTTATAGTACAAAATAATCTTGCACAGCTGCATAAAACAATAAATTATTTTAATTTGAAATTTTCCATCAGGACATTTTTTTAAGGTGGCACCCCAGCTTTAAGTGAAATAAATATCTGAAAATATTATTCTGAAGTTAAAAATCAATGTTTTTTGAAATAAACAATCACTTCGCAAATTTTACATTATTGGTATTTTTTGGATTAAGTATAAAAATTTATTAGATTACTCTTTAACAACTTAAATTTAATTATTTTATGCATTCTGTATTTTTATTTAAATATCACTTTTTCTATTTTTTTCAGAAAAGATTTGGTTCTTAAAAATTGCAAGATTTTTAAATTGCTATGATATTTGCATTAATAATTTGAAGAAATTCATACTGCTTATTTTGTTAAAATGAAACTTGGTTATTAATTAAATTTTTTTCTTCCTGATATTCATCAATTCCAATAATATCTAAATTAAATTAAATTTTTACTATCACATGCTCAAAATCATTTGTTAAAAATGCTAAGCTGTATATTTATCATTTGTGTTTGTAATTTATGAAAATTGAGGATAAACTTTTATAATTGTAATAAATTAGTTTTTTACCAATTGTGTGGCAGTGTTTATAAATAACTACATAAAATACTAGGAGGATTTTGTTTTGTAGTTTTTAAATTTTTCTTTAAAACATTCCCTTCTTTTATATATTGTTAATTGGAGATATTCATCACAAATTTTGTTTTAATACAAGATAAAGACATATCATTGCTATTTAAATTAGAGATGCTTCATTCTATTTTAATAATTTTTTCAACAAAGAGATGAGCATGTATTATTAAATTATAATTAACAAATGAAATCAATCCATAAATATCTTAAAGTCTCTAGCACTTAAAAATTACAGATTTTAATTTTTAGATAAATGTCCTTAATTTCTAAAGTAAAATTAATATATTTTTTGCAGGAATGTAAAAACTATATTTCTTCTGAAGAATTATGCAATATTAAAGAAACATTTCTTAATATTGATTTATCAGGTAAGGTTGTTTTGGAATTTATTTAGCTAGTATTTTTGAGAAATAAATTTGATTGCATTAGTTTAATTCAAGAAAAACTTATTTTTTAGGTCATTTATCTGTATATGCTTATTTGGAAACAAATGCAGTTTTGAAGTTCACTGATATTTCAATTGTGGGTTCTTGTAAGTGTAAGACTAATATGTTTATTGAATATTATTTTTAACACAGTAGAATGATTTTTATCTGTATTTTATTTATTACAATGAGTTATTAATCTGAAATTATTTTTTAGCTATTGAATATGAGACTTCTACAAAAGCTTCAGATGTAAGTAATTTTTCTTTTAAGAATGTGTGTAATTATTTAAAGTGTTAAAACCTATTTCATACAGTGCTAACTTTTTAATTTTGTACTCTAATAAATAGAGTATAAGTTACATTTTAAGTATAGTTTTATAACTGAGCAAAAAATATGTATTCATTACTGTATCTTATATATATATATATATATATGTATATATATATATATATATATATATATATATATATATATATATATATATATATAAATTTCATACACAAAGTATTGTTAATAATATGAACAAAATTTGAACTGTTAAAAATAAAATAAATGCAGCATTATATATATATATATATATATATATATGTATATATATATTGCTGCATTTATTTTATTTTTAACAGTTCAAATTTTGTTCATATTATTAACAATACTTTGTGCATGAAATTTTTAATGCTACTTTTGGAATTAGATGTAGCAATCAATTTTGCTTCTACTATTTATTTAAAAAAACAATGTTTTAAATGTTGAAGAAACAGTATGCTTTCTTTTATCTTGAACTTTTATGTTTATAGTCAAGGCACTGTTGGATTATTGGGATCACTTTAGGGATGTTTGTTTGATGAGTCCAAGTGCTTGCTGCTTCTTCAGTGGTTGACAGCCTGGGTGGGCCTTTACCTTCTCAGAAAGATTACTCCACTCTGCTTTTCTTTTGGACACAGTTTTCCAATTTGTTACTCTCAAGGCAGTCCACCCATTTGAGATTGGGTTGCATTTAGCTGTTGTTCCTGTAGGCTGGCAAGAAGTATTTTCTGTGTTGTACCTCTGTTCATCCTGATCAGCCCATTTAATTCTTTGAATTTTAATAAATTTTATGACCTCTGGTTCTCTACAAATTCTAAATTTGACTGTCTGCCACATGCCACTGAATTCTTTATCTCCAAAAATTGCTCTTAGTATTTGTCGCTCAAAGATACAATAGCATTTTTATCTTTTTGGGCCATTGCAAAGGGCTTTCTATTTGAATGATTTTTGTAAAGATTGTGTTTATATTGTTATATACCTTGAAACAAAAAATAAAATGTATTTAATTAGTTTTAAACATTTTTGTATTAACATTTAAATATTTGTTATTTTATTCCATATTTAACTATCATTAGAATATTAGTTTTTGTCAAAGTGAACTCTTCCCAAATTAATGGCTTGCTTGGCTTTGTTTTAATTTTTGATTCCTAAAACTTTTATTATTCAATATTATGTTTTGATCTTATGAAGATTTGCTTTTCTATTGACTTATTAACTTTAAGCAAACTCAACCTTAATTGTAGAAACTCTGCTTTCTGCTAAATTAATATTATATAATACTATAATTGGTTTTATTTTCTACTCTGTTAATAGTTACATTTGAAATAAAGTATTAATTACTGATGAAAAGTAGCATTATGATATCGCTTTACTCAAACTAATTGTATTACTTATAATAGTAGTAAATAACTACTTTATATTATTTTATGTTATATATATATTGCTTATTGTATATTCATTTGCTGACAAAAGCAATGTTTTTCTAGTCTATGAAACAACTAAGAATTCCAAAAAATATTACAAATATCTCATTAAAATTTGATTTGGAGCTTTTAGAAATAATAGAATGATTGTTTAAACTTATCTGTTCTTTTAGTTTTAGAACAAATCTAATATTTTTCATCTGAGCTGGTAGCCGAATGGTTAACGCTCTTGCCTTCGGTTCAAATCCCAACTTGGGCATGGATGTTTGTAGTGGTTCAGAATACACTTTAATCCGTAGGTAATCCGCTAATTAGCCCTCATGTGCAAAAAAATGCCCATTGAGCGACAAACAAATGAAACTAATATTTTTCATTTAAAAAGAGAAAATTAAGTACAGTTCTTATAAAAAGCAATGGAATTTTTAACTTGTTGTACAGCGTGTCACAAGAAATCAAAAAGTTTAATTGAGTCAAGTATTATAAAAGATTTGGAACATTGATCTTCAGTATTAATAAATTGATTGTTTAAAAGAATATGTAATGGGGCTAACAGACATTCTCACTGTAAATTGTTTTAATTCTGTTTACATATATTTTTAAAAAAATAATCACATTCACGAATGTATAATCTTATAATTAGAATGTTAAGTTGGCCAGCCAACTTGTCTATTACGGATAGGGAGGTCCTGGGTTCCAATCCCGGTTCAGGCATGGTTGTACTTTCTCTTTCTATATCCTGTCTTTGTCCTTTCCTTGTGTGTGTGAATGAAGTATGAATGATGCCTACCCTATAAACGGGTCCCTATAGCATGTGTGAGGGTGGGATGGTGGCCCACCCCCTGTGGTGCACTCAGGGCAACGCCTCGGTGGCTGAGAGGTCGCTCTGTCTGGCCGGTTCCTTGGTATCAGGGAACAATAGATTAATATACTCTGTTGCAGTGATAACTGTGTACAATCTTCCGTTGGAAAAAAAGAATGTTATGTCATAAATTAATTTTATTCTTTTGTAAATTTTATTATTATTATATTTATTAATTACTTATTAATTGTAAAATTAATTTTATTCTTTTGTGTAAGCAGTACCATGAAAATATAAAACTCTGGAAGTATTGTAATTTGTTTCAGGTTGCCAATTTTACACAACTGGATTTAACTATCTTGTATCCTGGATCTGAAGATTTTACTGTCTTTCAGATGTTTCGCCACAAATATCCTATGGGTTTTATTGTACAATCTGAAAGTTGTACTCACAATTTGTCTGATTTTTTTAATATTGAAGAAGTACTGGATGGGGATATTAAGGTTGATATGATCATACATAATTCTTATCATCTAATTTAAATAACTCTGTATATCAATTTATTTGTAAATATATCTATGTATACATATGTCAATTCTATAATTTTTTACGCATTGATGGATTCAAGAATTTATTAACATTTTCATAACTTAAGGCTAGTTTAAAGATATGCATACATATGTACATTTTCTTATTATATTTGCTTGCATCATAAAGATAATCTCATGAAGTTATTATAAATTAAGTTTTCTAAAAGATAGTGTGAGTTTGTAAGGGATTTTTGAGAAACGTAATTGCATTCAGCCTTTATATTGTTACATAAAAAATGAATGCTGTATCTATTTCAAACATTCTCTATTTAATAACTGTTAGTAAATTATATAATGTTTCTAAACGTAGGATTTTTAACAATTAAGGTAGACAAAGTAAAGTGAGTTTATAGCTTCATCAATTAGTTTAGTATTTATTTTTTTATTTCACTTTATATGGAGAATTCCCTTTGTTATTTACTGTCAAATAAATTAATATTTAAAACAACTGTTAATATTGTAACCTATTAAAATTTTATGTTTCTGTTATTAATAAAGATAACTGTACAGTGATATTTGTGATTAATATAAAAGGAGATTGTTATACTTCATCATTGTAATTTTTTATATTATGTTGAAATAAATTTGAGACAAATCTGTGATTGAATATTGCTTTAAATTTTGTATTTGATCACATTGTTTTAATTTCTTTAGGCTGATTGGGAATGGAATTTACAAAAGCTAAAATTTCCAGAATTTTATGAATTTTCAGGTATGAATGGTTTTATAAATCTTTTGAATAATCAAACTTAAGGAAAAATTTTTATAGCTTGAATTGGTTACAAAACGTTGAATTAAATGAAATGTAAACAAGAAACACTTTCCATTTTATTTCTTATATATAGTAATCTATATAATATTGAGTAAAAAATTCTTGTTCTCTAAAGTTTAGTTCGGAAAATATAAATTTATTTTGTCAAAAATGAGGAATATAATTTTTTCTTGTATTTCCTTCTATATTTCCCCTCAATCATTTTCATTTTTGTTTGAGTTTAAAACAAAACTTTATTTGTATTAAACTTTTTAATAATTTTTATGTTAATTATGCACTGAATGCAAGGAAAGCACGTTAAATTACTATTGCTAAAAATATTTTTAATTGGCATTCAATAGTTCATCCTTATAGTTAAATAAAAATATTTTATATATGCATATATATAACAAGTACTTTTATGTGTAATTTGATGTAATTTCTCATATTTCATACTTTGTATTGATGTAATTTCTCATATATCATACTAATGTACATATTGCAATTTTAGACATAAAATATTTATTTTGATATTAGTATTTTTTGGAAACAGTTTTAATGATTTTCCTAAGAATTTTGCCATAGGAAGAAAAAATAATTGCTTATATAATTTATTTTTGGTTCCCTCGTGTATTGCTGTTAACCTGATATACTGAATTCTCTGAAATACTTCCGTATGAGAACTTTCTTTTGCATGGTTAAGTGCACCAAATTACTATAACATATATTAAAAAATGTCAGAAAACTTCTGAAAATAATAAATAATTGTGCTGCATTGAATTCCTTTTTTAATTCAAATTATTTTCTGCTGTTGAATACTTAACATTTTCTTAGTTGTAAAGGATTCAAATATCTTTTATGGTCAAGCAACAAGTACTTAAACATTGGGAAGTTTCAAAAGCATTACTAAATTATTAAAACAAAACACAAAATTTCGTTTAAAAAAAAATTCATGTTTTTTTTTTTAAATTATTGATTTATTGTTGTAATTTTGATTTATAAAAATATAGCTTATATATATAAATAAAAATAAAATTCAGACTTTAATATATAATGAAAAACATCATTATTATAAAACATTTAGTTTAATTTAATTCAAATTATCATCAATTTAAAAAAAAGTCAAGTGTATTAAGCATGTAATAGAATAAATATATTATTTATATGAAATATAAAAACATTGGTCTCATCTCTTTCTGAATTCTATTAGACATATTAGAAATATTTATTTCAAATAACCCTTTATGTAAAAATGTTATAAATTATGATATTCTTTAATAAAGGGTTACTATTTGTTTTATTCTAAAAGTTAATAAATCAAATTAGTTCATTAAATGTTGATATTATTTGGACCAGGAAAATTAGGATTTCAAAGAATTACAGTCACATGATTGCATACAGTACTCAACAATAAGTATATAAAAATATTCAATATTATATTTCTCTAATTTTCACTGAACTTCATTTTCAGAGTTAAACGATGTACAAAAAGTTCTTAATACAAGAGATGGAAGATACACTGTTATTCTTCATGGAAAAGTAAGTATTATACTTAATAAAAATTTGTGTGGGAGTTTGCAATAAATTTTTTACATAATATACATAGTATAGCAAAACATGAGAAAATTCAGTATTAAATATTTTATTTATATTAATTAAAATATTGCATATTTAAATTCTTCTGTGTGAAGAACATTTTTAATATTTCTTGTTATTATAAACATTATTTTAACAAACTAGAGACATTTTGAAAAATTCACAATGCATTTGTTGAATTATTTCTAATCTTTCTTAGATCAATTAATAATCCCTTAAACTAAAATAGCTAGCTGCAGACAAACAGTTAGCACTTGGCCTTTAATTCAGTAATACATGAGTTTAAATCCCACCTCAGGCGTGAATGTTTGTAGTAGTTAAGAATCAATTTTAAACTATGTATTTGTCTGTTTGGCCTAATGTGTAAAAAATAAATAAATAAAATAAAATAAAAATGGATATAATTAAGTAAATAATAATAATAATAAATAAATAAATACATTTTTTTACTATTGAGCATTAAACCGAACTTCATGTTAACTAACATCTTTATGGTTGTAAAGTTCAACACTGACACATCTTAATGAATTTTAGTTCTTTTGCAATATATCAGTAATGTTATTCTGGAATTCAGTAAAGGTGTTATGTAAACAGAGTATGTTTAATGTGTTATCCACCCAAAAAATCACAAATTGTAAAATTAATGCACAATATTTCATGATGATCAGTCATTGTTTGCTAATTGTTATCATTTGGTTGTCTAATGAGTGACAATAAAACTTGCTACGTCATAAATTATAATGAAATGATTCTAATGTTTACTCATTTAATATTTATGCTAGCTGAGTATAATGTATTTAAACCTTTAAAGCAGTAAAACCTGAAGAACAGTTTGTAATATATTTTAGAATTAGAAAATGATGGCAGTACTTATTGATTAAATTCATAGATATAAACTTTCTAATCAATATTTATTTTTATTAGTTATTTGCAGGGAATGATTGATAAGAAAAAAGACATAGATTATATTAATCTTTCATTGAAGGAAACTATTAAAATTAATATTTAAGTTGCTTTAAAACTTTCTATTTCAAAATGAAATGAAAGGTTTTAAAGCAAATAAGAAAATTGCATATTGACTAGCTTAATATTACAGTATATTACTTTTTAATATATGAAATAATATAAGATAAAAACAAGACAAAATAATTACAATTTTAAGCTTTTTTTAAAAAACTTTTTTAAAGCTGTTAAAGCTAAAATTGCATATTTTTTTAGGTATCATTCCAAATTAACAACATGCTTGAACTATCAAAATATAGACTAATAGCACTATTTTGCTGAATAAAATGTACTTCTGTCTAAAATATTATAAAAATATCCATCAGAGAATAATAGTCATATATTTTGCATTTATATTTCCAACAGTTGGATTGCTACAAAAATAAAAAATGATAAGTTTATTATTAAATTTCAAATAATAAATTCAAATTTTTTGTGATAGTGCAAAGTTTCTTAGATAAAAATATTTTTATGTAAATAGAGTTATCGAATTAAAAAAATGGATTTAATAATTCTGCTATTATTTAAAAACTTAATTCACTGTAAAAGGATAATTTATAAATCATGGGTTTGTATGAAATGAAAAATAATGTTGAATTTGTCACTGATAAAAATGTTAAAAAGGAGAAATTAAGTTGTAGAATTTGTAAGAAATGTTTTTAATAAATTTTTTTACACTTTGAGACCTTATTCCTTTTTATATAATATTTTAAATACAGCATTAGATTTTCCTATTTCCTATTTAAAAATTAAAAGTTAAAAATATGTTTGTTTTTGTTAAATAATATTTTGAAATTGTATATGTGTATTTAATGTTATATGTATACAGGAATTATGTATTTTTGTTATTTGTGTAGCTTGTGTTTTTAAACAATTTATGATTTTATTTGTAGAGATTTATAACTAAAGCCTGTTCTTTCACTCATGCTTTCCTTTCTAATTGGGAAATAGAAGAGAAAAATTACTCTATAATAAATTTTACTTTGCATGAAACAATTAATTCAAACAGGTTAGTCTTTCAAATTCTTTCTCACATTTTTTTCAGCTATTATTTCAATTTATGATTAATATTCTTCCATTCTCTATATAATTTGAAAATGAGTTTAATACTGTTTTAAATAATTTTTAAAGGTTTTACCACTTTTAAAATTTTTATATTTTTAATATTGGTGGTCATTATATTTATTGAATACAAAAAAAAAAAAAAACATATAGCAAAATTTTATTCATTTAAAAATAGTATATTGGGAGGAGAATTTAGCAAAATATTATTTAGGCTACTAAGCATGCTGAACTCAGTACATGGAATTGTTAATTCTGATGGAAATATATCGAAACACTGACAAAATATCAAAACATATTAAGTTTGAGTGACATTTGCTGATGCTTTATTTTATGCAGCTTTAACTATGTCAAAATTTCTCAATAATAATGACTCAAAAAATTTAAAGCAATAAAGAGAAATATAAAACTTCAAATATCTTGAACTGCAATCAGACTAATGGCTATACATGGATCAAAGGTATGGAATTTGATCCCAATATATGAAAAATATTGATAACTTAGGTACTCTGTTTGGTTTAGAAATGATTCTAATTCTCTAAAACCAATCAGAAAATTTGATTAATCAGAAACCAATCAGACACTATTTTAACCAATCAGAAAATTTGATTTTTGGAGGAAATATATATATTTTTTAAATAACTGCAAGCACTTCGGTAACTAACCCTTCACCACAACAAGGCAAAAAGCTGCTACTCACTTATTATTACCCAGTAATTGCCTGTAGACCAATTCACAGAGGTGAGTATCATTACCCACGTTATACCACCACAAATCTGTTTATAGGGTGGGCCATATTTATTCATTAGCTCAAAAGAAAGTACAAAGTAACATCCGTGCCCAAATCGGTTATCAAACCCATGCTCTGGAGTCTGGAACATTAACCACTTGGTCAGTGGTTAACTAGAGGAAATAAGACAACCATAAAATTCAGAAGAGAGTTGTTTAAAGAGAAGTAATAAACTATGTAAAACCAAAATATATGCAATCGTGAACACGTGACAGTTAATGTTCAAAATTTATTTTAAAGGTCAATGCGAAGTTAGTAAAAACAGAAAACTGATAAACAAATTGATTGAGGAGTGGAGCAAAATTTTAAGTTCTTAAAAGGGGACTCATTGGAAAACTAAAGCACAAAACTGTTTGCTTTGGAATCTAATTGTTTGGGAAACCAAATCATTTGAATATCATTGATTATGTGTACCCTGGACTATAATTTCAGGGAGTTAGTAATTTGGTGATGACAATATGTCAAAATTTTGGTTGTACTTGTTTAGCTCTTCTCCTTGGATAATGAATGAGTAGAATATTCTGATGATGAAAACTGTCATTAAATATTTATTTGGTTATAGAATTTTAGCAACTTGAAGAACAATAATACAGAGCAGTTAATCGTTATTGATTTTGTATAATCACTGAGGTTAAATTTTTTCTTTATTCCTAGAAATGCCATGATTTAGGAAACCAGCATTCAAATTTTAATTTTAAATGGAAAACTCACTATGCAAATTCTTTTTTCACAAACATTGTAGATGGTGTTATAATTAATCAAAATGATTAATTAATTTTTGAAAGTTTTCTGAGATGAGATTAACGTAAAATTTTCTGAGTGCAGAATGACATTGATTTCAAATTATTGGATCTTATTTGTGGGACTGTCTCTTGGCATGTTTGTTAATTTTTCTATCGTGTATAAAATTGCTCAAGCTAGCAAAGTTTTTTTTTAGTTGTGTTGAGTGTAAAAAATCATTTAAGGTTGATGTAAAACTTTTAAACTTTTTTTGTCGCAGTATTCCAATGGCCTACCAAATTTAAAGTATGAAAAAATTTACCTTCACTTCATTGGATATTTTTGCATCGATATTTACATAAGAGTCTTGTATCAAATGTGATATTTTTTTCATAAATCAAAACCATCTAATTTATTTCTTATCTTAAAAATTAAAAATGTAGCTTAAATTTTGTATATTAATGTACTTATTTAGATGTATGTATAATTGAGATTCTCTATTTTTCAAAATCAATAGAGACTGAAAGAAACATTTGGCAACCAAAATTCACATGAAACTGAAAATATCCACTCTTCTGTTTTAGAAAACTTTAATGCTATAGCAGACAAAAGTGTTCATTGTATTGGTTGCTTTATCTTTACCAAGTACAGCTAGTAATGGTACAACTGAGTTGTCCCTTTTTGGACCTTGTGCCCGAAAATCCAACCAACCTTTAATGCTATAAAAAATAATGAAAATTATAAAATAGTTGAAAATGCTCATTTTGTATAATGTATAAATTCATTTCAGAAAACAATTGTAGAAATATTTAAGAAAAAGACTTAATCGATAAAAAATTATTCATGTTATTCCAATAACTTTATGTAAATAATTTAATATTGATTTTCAAATATTAGCTCTATGTGTAAGATGATTACATTTTAACATAAAATTAATTTTCTAAATTTTAAGGCTTTTTGTTAATTAGAGAATAAGTTAATCAGTTAATTACCAACCACATTATTATAGACAGTGTCAAAATGTTTTTGGAAATAATTAGCTCTTTTAAAATTGAAGAGCTGTTTATTTTGACAATTTATAAATAATTCTATGGGTGATGACATTCAAATAATTTCTCAAGAAAACAGAAATAGGAAAAAATATCTCAGTAAAATAAAATGTAATCTCAAATTATTTGGAAAAAGTACCATTAGTTATAAAGAGGAATAGAATTTATTTCAAATTCATTTGAGAATTTTTTTAAGCACACTCTATTTGAAAATTCACAAAAACTTTTAGATAAAGAAAAATAACGGTAAATGAAATTTATAGTTGCCTGTGTACGTTTAATTAGTTTAATAATTTAGTTTTATTGCTTCTACATATTTTTTTACATTTGTTCTTTTCTATTGCAGCTCATTTGTTTTAAATTGTGAAATAGGTTTATTGCTAGAGTCAATAAGTGAAGCAAATGCTTTCAAGTTTGAAATAAGGAAATTTCCTTCATTTCAAATTATTCATAGTATTCAACTGTCAAATTATGTTCAATTAATTGATAGTATGCCAAACCAGGTATGTTGATTTTTAAATGAATAGGAATTTATTTAATAAACTATATATACAAAATATATTTATAATTTATAGGATTTTTGGTATTTATTAGAAGGGGAAGTTTCAAAAAGCGAATCTGAGTGAGTAAATTTTGAAATTCAATATCTTTCATTAAGCTTATTTTAATAATATTTTTTTCTTTTTAATGTACTCCATTGTTCCTTTCTGTATTTATGAATACTATTTTTAGCAAAATAGTTTAATGAAACATTTATGTTCAAAGAAAAAGGCTTATTAGTGCATTTTCTATTTATTAACTTCTTTCATGTCACTTTTATTAAATAATATATAGCTTATGGTGAATTGAATGCATGTAATTTTACTGTCTTACATTACATTTTATTTATGATTTTATAGCTGAATTAATGTATAATGCTGAGTCCAATATCTATTGCAATTTGTTCATAATCTGTCCTTGTTCATTAATTTGTTGTAAATATCATGCTAGAATTATGCATGATGCTATTGTGTTTTGAATATTCATTTATTGCTGTTTCATGACTTTTGCATTTAAATGTAAACTATTGCATTTATTTTTGAAAAAAAAGTTATATCATAAAAAACATTTAAAAAATAATTTTAAAAGAAAGTTTATTTTACAGATCCAATTCCAAAATTTGAGAAATAATCATTTATAAAGAAATATTAGATTTAATAATATTAATTATATTTAATAATATTAATAAGGTTGATATATTACATCTTTAGCTTAAGAATATTATTAGAAAAATGAATTTTATTGATTTCAAAGGAAAAGTATCTTAAAAATTTGAGGACTTAATTTTTTCCTGTTAAATGAGGGTTAAAATACTTTGTCCATAAGATGTATTTATATTTGTGTATGCAATTGTAAAGTCTTTTTAAATACTATTATATGTAGATCAAATTTATTTTTTAAATAATCTTCTTCTGCAATACTGTAATTAGAATTTAAAATACTTCTTATGTCATTAAATTAAACAATTTTAATAAATTATAATATATGGATAATATTTGGTGTTCTATTTATCATTAATAAAATTGATTATGTAGCACTTATAAAAACTATTCTAAATACATATTTCCAAAACTTTTATTTTTGGTAAAACATATGTTTTATATATGATTAAAAATATTTCATTTATAGGCAAAAATATGTTGAAAATTTTACTTTAAAGGCAGTTTCTGAAACTTTTCCAGAAGCAAGGTATATTTAATTTTTATTTAAATTAATATTTTTCTGTTTCCATGATTCTAATTTAGGAATACTCAAACTTGATAGAAGAAAGGCTAATATAAATAATTGTGTATAAAAATAAATGCCAACATTTTGTCACATTATTAATATTATATTTTAGAAATGTTTTAAGATTATACACAGCATTTGTGTTATATGTAAGATAAACAATTGTAGAGTGTGTTGAGTAGATGCATTTCTAGAGTAAAGGCTTGTTTTTAAGAACTAATATATTTAGGGATCAATAAAATAGTTCATAAAATAGAAAAATAAAATTTCAGGCAATTGTGAGCTCATTGATTAAAGTTCAAAAATAAATAATTCATCTCCACTAAAGATGTCAAGAAAAGTTCTTTAGCTTTCTTTAGTCATGGTAGATTCTTTAATAGTAGCACCTTGATTATTAATTTCATAAAACAACCATGATTATTCTTTGCAAAAGTATCCTTTAATATTTTCATTTGAAGCTACTGTACACTGTAAAACTAGGATTAGATGAGGCAAAAGAAATTCCACATAAATTGGTTGAAAAATATGGTGCCTTATCATAAGCAATCCAATTTTTCACAATTCTAAGGACTTATAATTTTTACAAAAACATTAGTCCTCAAAAGGGTCTCAATCATCATATAAAAAATTGGGAAAAAAACACCTATTTTATAAAATAAATGCAAGAAAAAGATGCAGGAAACTACCTTTAAAAAATGATTTTTTGAAATTATAGTTCGTAAATAGGAATTTAAATTATATTTTCTATAAAACCATATTAAATGTCAGCTACTAATATGTAAAATCATGAGTGTTCATAAGTTAGAAGTTTTTAAAAACTAGTTTCTACTGTATAATTTTATTTAATTGAAAATATTTACATATTCATGTGTATACATGCATATATATATGCATGTATACACATGAATATGTAAATATTTGCATATTTATGTATATATATATATATATATATATATATATATATATATGTATATATATCATTCAAAGTAGACTCATTTGTTCCATTGTTAATTCAGTTAAAATGTTATATCAAAAATTTCCATTAAAAATAAATTATATTTCAGACTTTTAAATTTAATTAATCGAAAAAAATTTTCTGAAGCAGAAAAACTTGCTGAAATGTCAAAGTTAAATCCTGAAGTAAGTTTGTTGTTTGAAACCTTGTTATTATTTAAATTTTGATTAATGAGAATTTTAATTAATTTTTCTTATTTGTATAATGGTTTATAGGTTATTCATAAAAATAAAATTACCAGTCTTTTGAATGATATGTGTGCGAGCAAATATGCTGAATCATCTAAAAGTGAAATGGATGAAAAATGGAATGAAATAAATATTTCATTGCAAAATATTAAGGTAATTCTTTATTTTTTCTTGTGTTCTTCTCATTTCAAATTTTTTATTTTAATCTAAATTTGTATGTATAATTTTATATATTTAATTTTTACAAGGACTTAAAGTTTATAAAAATGTGCACATTGATATCAATGCCTGAAATCGATTCAACTCAAAGATTGCTTTTTTGTATTAAAGATTGGGTAAGAAACATTATTATAATTATTTTTATAAACAATTCATATATGGTATATTGAATGCCTTTTATAATAAGCTTTTACAGTACTATAAACTTAAGCTCAGTCAAGTAGAACTTCTTATTATTTGGATATTAAAAAGTTTTCTTTTCAATATATATATATACACACACACAAGCATACATACATACATACATAGTTGAATGTAATTTAAGTTTTAGTTAGTTGTAATTAAAATGGAGAAAAATAAGCTAATAAATGATATTTTTTAAGTTAGACTTTTGAAAAAGTGTGAGACTTATATGTAGTATCTTTTACTGAAAATAAGGTTAAATATTAAAAATAGCATATTTAATTAAGTGTAGTATACATTCCCCACCTATTATGATAAATGCTGACATTCTTGAAAAATAACCAAGTGCAGTTTTATTTGAAAAAAATTTTGTTAAACAGTGTTACATATTTATTTGCAAAAATTTTAAAATTGCGGTACTTTTCTTAAAACTTTGTTTTAAAAACACCATTTAATAGTTACAAATTCAAACTTTAAAATTTTACCTTGCTGCATTCAATAAAAGTGATATATAATTTTTCATGGTTGGTATTGCTATATTGATCTATATTCATGTACTGTAAAAATTTTTCTACAAATTCAGTATAACTTAAATGTGGGACTTCAGTTCTTTAGATTAAAGGGCAGGAATTTCTTCTGATGCAAGAACAGATAGAAGTTGGTCGGTGGTTTATTGGGTAACTTGTCCAAAACTTCTCCAGCAGTTTTTTTTTTTATCGAACTCGCTGTATTGTCATGGAGTAACACAGCATCAGTACTGAGCATCCCATGCCTCTTGTTCTAAGTGGTTCATTGCAAGTTCTTTAGAGTTGTACAGTAATGTTCAGTGTTTATTGCTGCATCTTTTGGCAAAACGTCCATGAGTGTAATGCCTTTCTTGTCCCAGAAGACCATGCATATCAATTTCTGTGTGGATAGTTTCTACTTGACTTTTGTCTAGGCCAGAGATTTTCTGTGATGCCTGTGCATTGACTGTTGTTTGGTTTCTGAGGAGAAGAGAGCAACCTACACCTCACTTGAAATAATCTTGTGAAGGTACTTGTCACACTCATGGTATTGTTGCAGAAAAGTCAATGCTGTTCCCACGCGTTTTGCTTGCAGCTGAGGTGAAAGGTTATTTGGCATTCTCCTGCCACACAATTTCCTCAATAACAGATATTTGACAATTTCATTCACTGCAGTTTGAGATATTCCCAGAAAATGGCTACTGAGTTCTGAAATCATAGTACGATCATTCTGGCAGTATGCACTGCCATACCTCCATGCACTGCTGCACAAACAATCATTGGTGAGAGATGGCTGACCGCTATGCTGCTCGCTGTTTACATTTTGCCTACTTTTGGAAAAATTTTGACTCCAAGGACGAATCATCTTTTTACTCATCACATATGGTCCATGCACAAAATACAACTTATGATGGATTTCAAT
Source organism: Latrodectus elegans (assembly GCA_030067965.1). Taxonomy (NCBI): domain Eukaryota; kingdom Metazoa; phylum Arthropoda; class Arachnida; order Araneae; family Theridiidae; genus Latrodectus; species Latrodectus elegans. The sequence goes on along the minus strand of CM057820.1, from coordinate 47,458,167 downwards.
TCTTACTACTTTCAGAGCGTCTTATTTCACAGTCAGTGGAAGAAGAAATAATTGACTTCTTTGTGCACTTTAGCGATTTTAGTATAAGCTATCAAAAATTAGGACTATAACATATGATGGTCGAACATACACTCTATCCTACATGTACATTTGCATTTTGATCATTTTGGAGCCATTTGAAGTTTACTTTCTGGATTATCCTTGTTGGTTAAGTATGCAGAAAAGGTTACTTTTTTGTATCTGAAGTGTGGGATATGAATCAATTACATATTTCTTGACCCTTTCTGTCTCCTGTTTAATTTAATAACATTTTTTTTTACCTGTCTGCTTATGTTTAAGTGAATCATTTCATTATAGATGTTAATGATGCATGGAAAGCTAATTAATATCTTCTAATATATTTTTATTTTGTCATATAGTGAAGTGATGCTGCATAGTTAGTTCTCATATAGAAAGAACTTTAGACCAAATTTTTAACCAAATTAAGCCTAATTTATTGTGCATAACTAGAAATTAAAATTATTTGAGAAAAGAATATTGTATGATTTTCCAAAATGTGCTGCAAATTAAAAATTCAAATTTTAAAGAGTAAACCATAATACCAAAAATATCCATTTGAATTTTAATACATCTTAGAAAAGTTCACTTATTTAATATACTTCAGATGTGCTAATTTCTTATTTTTAAAAAATATATTGTATTATAGTTAATAACTATATATATAATTTAAAAAGCACAAATTAATTAAAGTTTGGACTAATAGTGTGGAAAGGAAATAAACTATGAATTTTTAAGTTCAGCTCAAAAGAGTGATTAAGTTGAGTAAACATTAATTTCAGTTAAGTTATTATTAATACTGTATTGATAAAAAACTGGGGTTCTACTATGGAAAAGAAAAATTCATTCATAATTTAATAATCTTTATTCATTTATAGAATAAAAATTATCCTACTTCCTTTACGATGTTATCATATGCCCAGAAAGATCAATATGTATTAAATTTGGAATGATTTTTTAAGCATACAGCAAATATCTAAAATAAGAATAAAAGTATTTTAGAAACAAATACTTTTTTTTAACAAGACTGAGTATTGTGAAGCAGAATTTATATAGTTATTGTAAAATGTTAATGAAATTGTGTTATGATTGATTTGATAATTTTCAATTAGAAATGCTTTGAGATTTTCTTTTTTTTTTAAATTGTAATCTGTTAAAATTATATTTAATTATTATCTATTCAAATTAATGTATTGAAAAGGTGTCCTATATTTGCAATTAAAATTATAGCATTTGAGTTCTTATATTATTAATTAATTTCCAAATTAATAATGTCTTGAACTGTTACTTATTATTGACATTGTGATGATAAAAAATTTTAATATTTAAAAACATTATCTCATTAACTAATAACAAATGCTGTAAACTTCTTTTTTACATTCCTAGGCAACTACAAATAATTCAATGGATGGAATTACAACAATAACATCTCAAGTAATAATTTTCTATACTATATAAAGTTTAAAACAACTTAATATTTACATTTGCATATTCAAAAAATTTTAAGGGTAATATTATTGACATTGTTTTGTAAAATTTTAAATAAATTTTAGAAACATTATTTATTAATCATATGATGTATATCAGTATTATAAATTAAAAAGGAATATTGTGTTAAAAATAAGGTAAAATGAAGCAATTTATTTAAAAATTCAAATTTCTTTATATTTTAAATATATTGAAAATCATTATTTTATATTTATTCACATAGTTATTAAAAAATAAATAACAAAGTAAAAGCTGTAATGTAGAATGGCTGATTCAATTAAATAACTGTTTTCAGTAGACAACTCAAAGTTTAATTTATTTACAAATAAAAATTAGAAGAAAACATAATAACTCTTAGCCTTTTGCTCTTATAAGATCGTCACTACTGGGAGAACCTCTCTTCCACATAAAGAAAGTAATTGCTGATAAGATTTCAATCTTTCTTGCTATAAATGTGAATCATATTATGCATTACTTGTGAATGACCAAACAGTCATCAGATAGTACAACCATTAAAATTTCTTAAATATTTTATTGGTCTTTTTCATATTTTTTAATTAAATTTTTTTGAAGCCCAGTGGCTTAATGGTAGTGTTTTATGCTCCAAGACCAAGTTTGAGGTTGACTAAACCTTTCATCCCTTCAGCGGATTGAAAAGCTGAGTGCCTAGAATTCTTGGGAACTAAACACTGGAGGTTCTATGTTAGGCTGACCACCTAACTGTGACATGCTTTGCTCCCCAGGGCCCATGGAAAAAAAAATAGATATGGTTGTTGTAGGCCATGGCTCAGATTAGGCTATTGTGCCACAGGTTTAGTTTTTTTTAACTTGATTTTTATTATGAATTCTACCTTTACTATTGATAACTAGATTTTCATATGGTAATTAAGACTTTAATGTAATTAATGTATAAAAATATAGATTTATAAATTTTATATTGTCTAACATTTTCGCAAATTTAAAGCTCTTACACATGTAGCAAATTGTTATGAATGACTTTTCGCTTATATTCATAGTTTAGCTATGATTAGATTATTTCTGTTTGAATTCATGAACACATTAAAATTAAAAATATTCATTGTAGTTTTGTTCCATTTGATGTCAATGTATGAAGTGAAATTTTATTTCATACAAGTTTTTCAATATAACACATGCCATGATCTTTCATTGGTATGGTTTTATAATTTAAAAACAAATATGAAATACTTAAGTCTGAAATATTTCATATTTGTCAAAAGATTCCTAAAAGTTGATGGTAATGTATTATGAAAAATTATTCAAATGTGTGGAATTTTTATATTTGGTTTCTATTTCACTTATCAAAAATGGTATTTTACAATTTACAAGAAGAATTTTTAAGAATATATATTTCCTAACATACATTAAATTATCCTTTGAAATTTGTGTTCAGAATTAATACTTATTTGGAGATGGTTTCCTATTTTTAGAAATACAAATTTCAATAAACTAAGTATTTACTGAAACATAAACTAAGTAAGCTGCTATAAAATTCTTAAAGTTTTGCTGAAATCATGTAAGTGAGTATATGCATATATCTTGTAATTTACCTTTTAGTTTTAAAATCAGTTGAAGTTAAGAGAATTTTTTTCTTTTCTGTATGAGAATGTTATTAATGTATCATTAAAGTGCTTAATTATCAAATTTAAATCTATAACTTTCCATTTTACTAAGATTTTAATAATTTAACTATGAATCATTATTTTTTTATTTTTGCTGTAAATAATTGGATTAATTTAAATGTTATTTTGAAAGTACTTTTATAATTGAGTAACCTGTAGATAACTGTGTTTATCTGTTGTAGTCAATTTGAAAGATCAATTATTATTGATATCCAATAATTATTCATGATAATGGGTTAATAGCTTCATATTTCTAGTAATTATTCATAATTTACTGTTTGTTCTTTTTTATATCCATATTCATTTGAATATTTCTATTTATTGAGAAAAATTGAGATAGTTAATAATAATTTTGATATTTTTCCAAAATAACTCGAGTCAATACTTGGTTTTCTCAAAAATACAAATGTATCAATGAAATGAGAATGGAACTTAAGCATATTAAGGGATGTCTGTGAGTTTTAAAACTTTTCTTCAAGACAAATAAAAATTCATTGTTAAATACTATATAGTGTGATTCAAAAGTATTTGCTCCATTTATCTCTAAATGATTGTATATATTAGCGTGTATATACCATAATATTTATATGCATATATGACAATATATATTTATCAATGTCGTAATAGTTTCTAATTTTATTTTTATTATAAAATATCCATTTTTTATTTTATAGATTAACAAGATTTTAAATAAGCTAATTACCAGTCAACTTTTATCTGCTTCATCTTCTTCAGGGTAAATATACTCTTAAAATTTCAATTGTAGCATGTTTTTTGTGTACTTCAAAATTATTACTAGCTTGTTTGATTGTTGAGAACTTTTAATATTTGTTTCTATAATTTAAAAATTTCCACTCTCTATTCTGGAATTTTTCTCCTCTTTTTATGAAAATAATCCTATTATTAATTTATCTCTTTCATTTATTAAGGAAATTATTTACTCATTATATTTATTTGTAATAAAGCTGTAATTTCTTACTAATTAAGCATATATAATTTTTATTGCAAGAAAAGAACATTTAGAAAAGATTGTGAATATAATTTTATTTATGAATTTCAAATATGAATTTAGAAAATTTTAAACTAATTAGTAAATTCTACAGCATATTTGAATATGGTTTGTGACACAAATAAAGTTTTGTGAGTAACCTTCAAATTAGATTATGTTTGATTTAAGGAAATTTTGTGTCCATAGAAAAATTAAAATTTGCTTAGCAATGTAATAAACTCATGAATTTTCAATTTTTTAAAATTTTTATTATTATGTACTCTTAAAATATTGCCTATTTATTTTTAATATCAATATACTAATAGTATATTGACTGTACAATATAAAAAAACTAATTGTTTACATTTTCAGTAATAAAAATAAACTTTTGTGATTAGAATAATATTTAATATTTTTATTAGAATAGCATGTATATAATACTTAATAAATTTTAAAATTTTTTTTTTACAAAAAAAAAAAAAAAAAAAAAAAAAAAAAAATACAAACACTCCATAATGTGGCAATTTTATTAATTGTATTGTAAATATAAATTTTATTAAAATATTAAGAAATTTTTGCTTAATTTTTAAATTGATGTTTTTTTAAAAGTGAAAAATAGTTTTCCAATTGTCAAATTTCTTCTATGCTAGCAATTTATGTTACACCAATTTAATTAGGCAGTATTTACCTATAGATGGATTATGATTAAATGTCCTTTTAAATTTATATTTAGCAACATATATCCTGCTTAATGGTATCTAGATATGTAATATTTTACCAATGCCAAACATTGGCACTTAAGTCATCAGTTCACAAGCTCTCTTCAATACTTCTTGACATTGTCCTCATATTTAGATAGTGTGGTACAGTAATTTAAATGTTAAAAAAACTTTGGTTGATTAGAGTTACACAAAACATAGTTTGGGGAATCCACCATTCTAATTCTATGGAGATGATCCTGTAAGCAGTACACTGTCCAATCAGTCCTAAATAGATCCGGATATTTATTGCTGAACATAATTTAGATATTATTTTTGCTTTTGTAAATTTATTCAAACATGCCTTATTACATAGAAGAGAAAAGTTCGCTTATTTTTGACAAATCAATTTCTGATTTCTAGACTTAAAGAAAATTAAAATCTTGATAATTTTAATGATTCAATTATTTATGCATAAGCTTTTTTATGTATTTAGAATTTTAAATAAGAACAATATTTTTTAAAAAGTACATTTATTTTCTGAAAGTAATTTGACTACTTCAGTATGCTTCTTGGCGTGGCAGGCCAAGTGTTGGAGGTCTTCGGCTTGGTCCCTACTTCAAAATCATGAAGACTCCACCTGGCTGCTTCTATCTGACTGATTGAGTCCAACTCAGGGCTAGGTATGAAGAAGCATGCTGTTGCAACAGTAACTACTTCAATATACTTGTAAAATGTAATAATTTGTAGAGAGCCCACATTTTTATTTGGTTTTTATTATTTTTTTTTATGTTTTTAATTACATCTAAATATTAGTTAGTGGAATATTTTTAAAATTTATTGATATTTAATATTTTTTCTTTTATTTTCTTATATATAGCATGCATTTTAAAGATTTCTTAAACAAAGATTTATTAGAATGCATGATTTCTGAATTGTGTTCTGGAAATCTTAGTGAAGCATTTATAATTTGGGAAAGACATAAGGTAGGCAGTTTTTTCTGTTATGTTTTTTATTAGTCAAGTTTATCTGATTGATGATTAATATGCACTTGATTAAAACCACGTCAGCATTAAAGTTATGTATAATAAGCATGAAAATGTATCCAATGCACAGTTCAAGAATAATCCATTTCTTTCATTTAATTATTAACAAATATATTTTTTTTTGAAATATATTTGTTAATAATATTATTTGTTATATATTTGTTAATAATAAACCTTGTTTTAAAAGTTATTAAAAACTTAAAAATCGTTACTAGAAAAAAACTAAGTTTACTATACTTGTAAATGATTCTAGTTTTACTAGAATCATCTTGGATCTAGATTGATGTGCTTTCATCTCAGTTTATCGCACTTTACATTGAGGTGGATCCAAACAGACCTTTCTCATTATGAATGTTTTCTTTTCTATACAATTTATTGTATTTTTAACCATATTGTGTTTATTTTATTTGTCACCAAATTATTAGCCCCATGTATTTTCGACTATTCGTTGGAAAATTGCTGCAGATTTAAACTGCTGTGAATTATATGGCACTCTTTTTCTTTTACTTTAAAAAAAGATGCTGTGGATAATATGCCACTTCAGATTATATACAAGAAAAAATATTAGTATGTAAAAACCATTTTTGTCTTTTATAAGAAAGAAATATTGTTATCAATACTTATTTGAATTCAATCACAGCAAGTTTTTCTGACTTGATGATCCAATGTATTGTTGCTGAAATAATTTAATGTTATGATTCAATTGGAAGTTGAACTGAGAGACCAAAGCAAATTGTATCAAATGCTATATATTGAATCTGTAATTAAAGTCATCAATATCTGCACAAGGACAGGTTTCTCTCTTGTCTTTCTTGAATTGCTTTATCATATGCATTGAGTTTTAACTTGGCATGTTTGCTGGATGACAAATAGTGCTGACAGGGCAAGGAAGTTTGCAATACTAAAGGTTGCTAACATGATGACAATTGTAATGAATTAGTTTGATATGGGAACTAAGATGGATATAATTTTAGTTTTATTATATGCTATGATAATGCTGTGTTACATGCTATGAGTTGTATTTCGTCACCCTTCTAGGCAAATTCTAATTCTATGTACACCATTATACAAAGGTGTCTAAGAGTGTGAAAGCATTAAATTGTTTAAATGTTGAAAACTATTTGCTATATTTAGGTCGTGTAATATAGGCTCGACATATTTTGCAATCTCTCGACCCTTGGGCGGATAATTTTGAGGGAGAAATGTTTGCAATATTTATGGCTATCAGAGTTATTGGTGAACCAGTTAAACAAAACATTGTTATCTTCATTGATTCTCAAGCTGCAATCTAGACCATATCTGATTATAATCCATACTCCTCCAGACTAGAGTTTGAATCTAAACAACTTTATGAGAGGTCGTCCTCCATTAGATCCCAGGCTATTGTGGCATTTATGTAAAGGAACAGACTGACTTAATGGCTAGTGAAGCTTCAGCTTTACATTCACCTTCCCTTCCAGTTCTACAAAATGCTAGGAGACTTCTTGTGATCAAAATCAGACATGAGACAATTTCTGCTCTTCGGAACATGGCTGATAGAAAATACTGGCCGTTCCTTCTGGATAGCCAGTATTTTCTATCAGCCAACACTCTTGTCTTTCTCTCCTACTTAGGACAGATGGTGTTGTTTGTTTTAGAATTATTACTGGACATGACTATTTGCAGGCCCATCTATATAATTAATTTGGCCAATTCACTTATTTGTATACTCTGTGACATTTCACCAATGACTGGGGAGCATCTCTTTAGCTCTTGTCCCTCTCTTTTTGCTGTTTGTTCCAGTGATGATTTTCGAGCCCTCTTGCCTTCTGGAGCTACTTCAATATTGTACTGGACAGCAAGATGCCTCACCTCTGAAAAGATGATAGCAAACATAGTAAGAAAAACTATATTTCGCAATCTGATCAGAAAATAAACCAATAATGCTCGTTGCATACTGATTGAACTATTTTGATCTTTTTTGTTGAGGATGTTTGACTGTCTGTTTAAATAGTTGATCAAATTAGTCTTTTAGTAAAAAAATTTGACCCAGCTTTTAAATGGTCTGATTATCATGAGTTATATAATTCATGGCTTCAACTTTTACTTCAGTCTTAGTTTTTTGTGGACTAGAATCCATTTTAAATAACTGGCTTGAATATGATTTTCATTTGATCAGAATGATCAATTTGAATGACCTCAATGAATTGTTGAGCTATGTAACTTGGCCATAGATTACTGAAAAACTATTATACTTCCATTTATCAATTACTATAATTGGAAATCTCAAGTTTAAAATTTGGCAAAGTGAAATGTGGCAAATATGGCGAAGTGAAAATACCTAATAACTGTAACTATATTGAATTTTTCATGCATGCAACATGAAAAATGCCTTCTGGAAAGACTTCTCATAAGTACATTTCAGAAACAAATAATATTTAAAAGTTCAAAATCATTTATTTTGGAAGATGTACATAAGGAGATACACAACTATTATTGTTCAGTAGTGTTTAGAATCAAATTTGGAACCTTCCTTTCCAAATCTTACCACAAGGCCATTATGAAGCTTGACATAGAAGTAAATTACCAACATCAATCAATAAAATATTATAGTTTATCATCCAAATTAATTGGATTGTAGCTCTTGTGTCCATATGTTGTTACCCTGTGTAGTAAATGCTGCTTATCTTTTCATTAACAGCAGTATAATTTGTATTTAATCGAATTATTCATCTCATTTTCTAGCATTTTATCAGGGTCTTATATACATAAGTTATAAAATATGTATTTTCATATATATTTTTTTTTAGTTTATGATTTTTTCACTCTTATGTTTTTTATTGACATATAATATTTATTTTGAATTTTCTCTTAGGATGAATTTCTCCTTTCTATGAATGAAGAAATTGTGAGACAAATAATGGCAGCTATACCAAACGAAACTCCATCAAAAATTTTAATTCCATTTCTATCTGAAGACTTCTTTCCTCCATTGATAACAACATGTCCCAATTCAGTTGTTTGTATTTTTTATCATTATATTAAAAAATTTATATATACTATACCATTGCCTTTTCACAATATTTTAAATAAATTAATAAAAAATTAAGAATGTAAATCACTATTATTATATTTATAATATAATATAAACATTAAAATTAATCAGTTTTTTTTTTAGTTTGAAATACGAATGTAATCTGAAATTTATTCTTAATTATAAATTTTCTTTTCCACTTCATATGCTCAAAGATAATTTAGATTCAACTAAATTTTTGAATTAGTAATATTTAATCCAGTGATTTCTCTTGTTATTAATGATAAATAGCAATGATTTGATTTTAACATCAAATGTACAGGATTCATAAAATCGTTATATTTGATTATATGTAGATGTGCATTAAAGACCAATTTTCCTTTTTCAGTTGAGGGAACAGCAATTCAGTTGATCCTTAAAATTGTTTTGTAATTTATACTTGATAAGTTAAAAATCCCTCTGAATGTTTAATGTTTGGTTTCTGCAGTGCCACTTTTATTAGGAATGAATGTTCTGATCACACAATTGTATTATAGAACTATTGATTTTTTGTGACTCATATATTTGAAATTGCAATAACGTAAATGAATTATTTAATTAAAAAATATCTTAAGAAGAGGGTATTTCAGAATTTAGTATTGCCATACTTTTTAATTAAATTTTCATTAAGTCTGAAGGCTTAATGCTAATTTATGTTATATCAGAAAAATGTTATAAATAGAATAGTAGTATTTTTGCCATAATTTTTTGGCAAATCTTTACTAAAGAACCTTTAATTTATAAAATAAATAAAATTTTACAACTAATAAATTTTCATTAATAATTCACTTTAAAAGAATATGGATGTTTTTTAAGCTAGTGATTTAATGATGAAATACATTTATAAAGTGCCTACAGAAGAAGTTAAATCATAAGGATATTTATTAATTACTTGACAAACTCATCTTCTGAAAATGAATATTAGTACAATAGTATTTTGACTCTGACAAAAAGGCATAATCATTCATTGTTTTTGATCAGATGTTGCAAGCCAGTATAATGGAATGAATAATATGTGTGTAATCCTGAGTGTTAAATAACAAAAATATTTGTCTAGAGAATATGCTCTGAATAAGTACTTTTTGAATGCAGAAAGTATTCAGTGATAAATTTTAATTTCAGTTTTGAATTTTGTTATTTAATTACCCTTAATAATAAGTAGATCATTAATTTCGTATAAATAATTTCTTGAAACATTGCTTCTAAAACTTTAATAAATTGATATAGAACTCAATTTCTATGTTTCTATAGTAATAAAAAATTAATTACATAACATATAGCATCGTATTATAAATTTTTTAAACTATTATAACATTTGAATTTGTTCCTTCACATTGATTATATATAAGTTAATTCAAACTAATATTATTCATTTTTTTTATAATCAATACCTTAAAGTAATTTTAAAATGTATTTCCTTTCATTGTTCTAGGAATGTAATTTTTTATTTTTTGCTATTTCAGGTTAATTTTATTTTTTAATTCTATTGTACTTAAAATTTTAGAGAAAAATACAATTCCATATAAAGTTTCTTGCTTTTATGTAAATTTCATATTTTGCACAAAAAGTATGTTTTTGTATGAGACAACATAATTTATTAATTAATGATATTAAAAATGATTAAACAATCTATAAGAAATAATAATAAAGAATTTATTTTTTTGGCAAACTTTTAATATTTGAGAAATATTGATGTGTTTTGGTTACCATTATATGTAAGATACTTTAGTACAAAGTTCTAAAAAGAAAAATTTCCTGTTCCAGAAATTGCTTCGAATCTCAAATAATTGCATTAAATTTTTGATAATAAGTATTGCTATTTGTTAATAATGGCAATGATGGTTTGGCACTTAAAATTTGTTAAAATTTTCCAATTATCATTAAAACAACTGTTATTAAATTTATCAACTGAAAATTAAAATTTTTCCTTTTAATCAAACTTTGAATAAATTTGTTATGTTTATTTTAAGGTTTTATCTTTAATATAATATGAATATGCATCTTCAATACTATTTTACAAATTATTTACTCTATGATTTTGCGACCTTGGCTACCTTATGATTAGGGCATTGGTCTTCCATCCGTTAGAGCTGTGTTCGATTTTCAATGCACTCAAAGATTCACTGAGTACATGTGATATATGTGGTCGTTGAAATGTGTGAAATCGAAAGTCCTGTGTTCGGCTGTTGAGTATTTACCATGGGAATAATGGTCTGGAGAAAATTTCGTCCCACACCAGATCAAAGTCAAAATTCAGGGAGTGGATTCTCTAGTGGTGCCATTTATCAGAGGAATCTTAATGCAAAGAAGTTCATTCACCTTCATGATGCTCTGGTTAAGCAAAAGACACACTTATGTCTTGATTTTGCATAGTCGACACTAGTGAGCTTGACTAATCCAAGTGTCATAAATAACAGCAATAACATGTATTTGCATTCTTTGTTTGCTCTCTTAGTGATATTTCACTAAGATGAATTGGTCAAATAGCTTAAAAAATGGAAATAGAAAATCTTACTTGTTCATTTCTGTGGCAGTGCAGCTTAGCTGTTTAAAACCTATTATATGAAGTTAACATTGGATTATTTAGTGCAAATAACTCTGCAAATGAAAAAACACATTTCAATGAGCGTTCAATGAAAAAACATTGGTTAATGCTATTTCCTTGATACTGTTAATGTCCACTCTTTGAAGGAACCCATATAAATAATTTTTTTAAAGTAATCTTTGATGGTTTTTACTTAGAGTTACCAAATACTTGTTTAAAATCAAATATAAATGCATTTCATAACAATTATAAGTTTAAAACCAAATTTTCAATCAGATTTTTATTTTGTATGTTATCAAATTTAGTTTGTTGGCTAATGATTATTGAAATTTATGTATTATTGTATTGCTTTTTTGCTTAAGGTGTGAGAAAGAAAATCTGTATGAAATTGATTTTTAGAAAGTTTATTTTCAGTTTAACTATATATAAAAAATTTTTTAAATATGAATTTACTTTTTTTGGCATCGACTTTTATTTATTTAATGATAAATTTGGATAAATATCAAATGGATAAATGTAATGAAGTAATAATTTTTTCTGTATTTGAATAAACTATGTTATGATGCAAATACTCAGGTAGAAAATTATTAACAGCTTTTGATTCACATGTCCGCTTTGTAATCGAAATTTTGAAAATCTTTAACTACATTAGCTCCATCAAAATTAATAGTTTTATTCTGATTATGTATGAAACAGGTTCAGATAGTTATAAAAATTGAGATGCTCTTAGACTTTATTCATGTAGAATTAAGAATATAGAAAAGAATTTATAAAATAAGTGGAAGATAATAAGTGAAAAAAGAAAATAATTTGAATCAATCTGTATTTTTGTAAACTAAATGGTTTTAAAGAGAAAAATTATCTGTTTAACTACTCCCATATATGCAACTTTTTTCACTTTATATTACAATTACATGGAAAAATTTTATGAAAAAGATATTTTCGGGTAATGTTAATTTGTTTAAAAAAGGTGCAGTTGATTCAAATAGTTCTCTGTATTTCATAATTTTCAAGAAAAGTATATGTAAATCATCCTTTTATCTTGTTTAAGAATTATATTTCATTTTATAAAGTTAAGCAGAGTTAATTTTCTCTAAAAAAATATTTAAAGGGATTGAAATAAATATTTTGTACCTAGTAAATGACATGTTATTCTTTATTACCTAAATGTGAATTATGTTACTCATGTTATATATTAACTAATCTTCATTTTTTTTTTAACCATTGAATCAGAGTTGATGTTATTGAAATAGGAAAGAATATTTATTTGGAAACAACTATACTTAAAGATTATTATAATTCGTGAATAACGATTATTATAATAAATGACTCTGGAATTATTACTCTATAGCATCGGTTCCTATACTTTTTTTTCTCATGGACCACTTTCAAAGCTTTATTATTTTTGGTAGACCCCCTGCTGCTGCATTTCTGCTGTAATCCCAAAATTCCTGGAAAATATGACCCTAAATTAGGGGTGTTAAGAAAAAAAATGGTATCACATTTTCTTGTCTTATTTATTAAAATAATACTTGTGGTATACAAAATAATAAACATTTATTATTACAAACAATCAACAATTGAAAAAAATCAATAATGAACTCTGAAATGTAAATCAACAATAAAAGATAGTCATAATTTTAAAGAGACAGTGCATGAGCAGCACTTTGCAAGCCTCAACATGTGGTGTACACTTGTACTGTTATCTATAGTTCTATTCAATTCTGTGTTTTAACTGAATCTCGAATGTTTTTAAAAAAGGTGATAATACCTGCCTACGTTGATAGGTAAATCCAAGCCAAGATTTTTGTTCTTTATTGTGAAAATCAGAAAATATTTTGTGGACCTCCACTTATAACTTGTGTACCTGTTTTCTTTTCACATCTACATGGAACACCGTGTGATCTTCTATGAACCCCTGGGGGTCCACCTGAACCACTTTGCTCTGTAGTTATAAAAAAAAAAACTTTTTTTTTTTTTTTGAAAAAATTTAACTTTTTGTTTAGTCTAATTGGTCATGCTGCCACTATCTAATATAAATGCAAAAATCGAAAAGAAATTCTGCCTAATTTGTCATCAGTGTGCCTGATTGTGGATAGGGTGGTCCTGGGTTCGAATCCCAGTTTAGGCAAGGATGTACTTTCTCTATCTATCCTGTCTTTGTCCTTTCCTTGTATGAATGGTTTGTGAATGGTTGCCTATCCTATAAATAAATATCTATGGCATCTGTGTACTGAGGAAGTCGGACTCCACATCAAATATGGTTCAGTTGGAAAAGTGGAGCAGTAGACCCCATTATGCCAGCCTAACTGGCATAGGACAACAACAAAAGAAGTATCTCCATTGTCAGTATCTTTTAATT